>OZ010668.1:64115102-64117602 GCA_963932185.1 Troglohyphantes excavatus | reverse complement strand
CTTGCTTAACAGTCGGAGAAGAAATAAAACAGCTGTTTGGCTCAGCTGATTTAGCGTAATGAAATTCCTTGCTAGGACGGCCGCGCCTTCCAGTATGAATCATTCTTGGGCGCCCAGCGAGTCTCTTTCGAAGGATAGGCTCATAAATCTCCGCATCTGAGAGATATTCATCATTTTCCAAAACATCAGGAGAATCTGCCGAGGGAAAATCGGAATCCTCATCTTGTGACGCATCAGGCATTGAAGGTCGCGGGGAGAGAGCTCCATCTGGCGTCGATTCCCCATTTCGCTGTGAGACTTCAGGAATAAAAACCCTCTCTGGATCTTCGCCGGTAGATGTATCAGTCGAATCGCCACTAATGGGGAAAAAGTATTCCAGCTCTTTTTCGTTAAATTCAACGTTTGAATTGAACTCTTGTACGAATCTCGCGTCGCGCGAGACAATGACTGATCTCGTCGGTTCGTGCCAGAACCTATATGCCTTTGAAACTTCAGAATAACCTATGAAGATGCACATTTCAGATCGTGCGTCGAATTTGGCTTTATAGTGCTTGTTCAAGACGAATGCTTTCTGTCCGAAAACTTTGAAGTATGATGCAGTTGGTTTTCTTCCAAAAAATATTTCAAATGGGGTTCTGTTCTGCATAACGCTTCGTGAAGGGCATCGATTTCGTAAATAGGCGCTGGTTCGAATCGCTTCAGCCCAGAACTTTACATCCAAATTTGCTTGGATTAGTAAACAACGCGCCATTTCGACGAGTGTTCTATTTGCGCGTTCTGCGACGCCATTTTGCTCTGGAGAATAAGGGGCCGATTTTTCTCGACGTATTCCCTGTTCTTGTAAGAATTTTTCGAATTCTTTTCCAGTGTACTCAAGGCCATTATCTGTACGAAGAACTTTTATTTTCTTTCCTGTACGATTTTCTACGCAGGCCTTGTATTTCACGAATGCGTCTTTTGCTTCGTCTTTAGTTTTCAGAAAGAATATTTCGATATAGCGAGATTTGTTGTCGATAAAAGTTACAAAATAACGTGATCCGCCAAGCGATGGAATTTTCATTGGTCCGCATAAATCAGAATGTACCAGGTCGAGTAAATCTGTACTTACAAATTTTGACTTCTTCGGATAAGGAGTAGCGGTTTGTTTACTTTGAATACAAACTTGACAGTCCTTCAAAGAGTCACTGTTGTTGAACGATAATCCTCGTACCATTTCTTCTGTTTTCAATTTCTTTAAGTCATTTTCATTCAAGTGGCCAAATTTTTGATGCCACATTTGAAATTCTGTTACGACAGCAGCGGTTTCTATGCTTGGTTCGACGTAATATAAATCTCCAATGCGTTTTGCGCGCAACATGACAGATCCATCTTCTTCTATTATTTTTGCTTCTCGAGCATCGAAAAAAACAGTACGGTTGTTTCGTGTGCATTTTGCAGTTGAAATTAAATTCGTTTGCAGTTCGGGAACACATAACACATTTTCAAGACGAACTGTTTTCGTACCTTGTACGTCGGGCACTGTAATTCGGACGGATCCTTTTCCAGTGATGTTAGCAGTTTTGTCGACTGCCAGTTTGATGTAGGAGTTCGTTTGTTTGTGAAATTCGAAGAAGAGATCTGCATTGTTTACCATATGGGACGACGCGCCACTATCGAACAAGAATGAAACTTTGTTTTCTTCGCTTGCATTCATGCAAATGGCTGTTGTCGCGCTTTCGTTACGCTGTGTCACGCATTTTCTTTCAGGTCTTGCAGATTTGTTTTCCGCTATTTTCTTGAAACAGGATTCGGTTTTATGCCCCTTTTTCTTGCAAAATCCGCAGATTATATTTTGAAATTGCTTGTTTTGATTTTCACCATGCCAGTTCGGTTTTTGCTGATTTCTTCTAGAAGTATAATACGCTTTTTGGACGTGGATTTCTTTTCCTTGTCTTGACTCGTACTCTTCCAAAAGTTTTATTTTCAGAGCTTCTGGCCTGGGTAGTTCGTCTCTCGATTCTATTGCGCACCGGAAATTTTCGAAGTTGTCCGGGATGCTATATAGTATTAAAATTGAGACGAGGTCATCTGCGATCGCTATTTCCATTTGAAGTAATTTATCAACTGTGTCGAAAAATGAGTTTAAATGAATGGACATACTTTCCGTAGTCATTTTACGAAATAGAAGCTGTTTCAGCAACGTGGCTTTCTTAGCCGGACCTTTAGACTCGTATATTGATTTTAATTTATCCCATACTTCATTTGAAGTTTTGCAGTGTTTTATGTTGCAAAGTTCACTTGGGCACATTGATAAAATAATATCCGCACGGGCCTTTTGATCTTCTGTTGTCCATTCCGTGATCTTCACTTCGTCACCCGTAGGTTTCGGTTTCGTTCCGTTGACAAATTCCAATGATCATTTTTGACCAAAATAGCTTCAATTTGAAGCTTCCAAGTATCATAGTTTTCCTTGCCCAGTCTTTCGATGTTGCTCATGGCGTTCGAAGACATCTTTTTGAGG
>OZ010668.1:63825102-64107602 GCA_963932185.1 Troglohyphantes excavatus | reverse complement strand
TATTATATTATATAATATTATATATTATATAATATTATATTATATATTTTAATATATATATTATTATATTATATATTATATAAAATTATATATTATATAATATTATATATTATATAATATTATATATTATATAAAATTATATATTATATAATATTATATAAGGTTCGTACCTGGACGGTGTCGTTCTCTTCTCAAAGTATTCCAAAAATAAAGTAAAAATAACAACATCCAAAAAATGTCTTACAAGTTTTTTAAATAAAAAATATTTTTTATTGTTTTTTTTAGTTATATATATATAGGTATAAGTTGTTATTTTTTATATAAAAAATAGTTATATACATATTTATATACTTTAATTTTATGTAAATAATATTAAAAATGGAATAAAAAAATATTCTTATGTAAAAAAAAGTTAATTAATAACCCTAAACTTCCATTATGCATAAAAATTAATATTTTTTTTATAATTAACTAAATTTCGATTCATGACGTCATATACGCACAATTCAATTAAATAATTAAAAAATTCGTGAAATAATTCTATCAACACACAAATTATATAAAAATCTTATGTAACCGAGAGTAGCCGTGACCTAACGGTTAGTGCATGTGCCTGCTTTTCGAACTTTACTAGGTTCGTATCTGGGCGGTGTCGTTCTCTTCGCAAAATATTCCAAAAATAAAATAACAATATCAAAGAAATATCTTAAAAATTTTTTAAATAAAGAATATTGTTTTATTGATTTTTTTAGTTATATATATAGGTATAAGTTATTATTTTTAATATAAAAAATAGTTATATACCTATATATATACTTTAATATTATGTAAGTAATTTTAAAAATGGAATAAAAAATATTCTTATGTAAAATAAAAATTATTAATAAGCCTAATTTTTCATTAAACATAATAATTAATATTTTATTTTTATAATTAACTAAATTTCCATACATGACGCCATACACGCACAATTTATTAAATAATTAAAAATTTCGTGAAAATAATTCTATCAACAAAACAATTATTATAACACAAATTATATAAAAATCTTATGTAACTGAGAGTCACCGTGGCCTAACGGTTAGAGCATGTTCCTGCCTTTCGAACCATACTAGGTTCGTATCTGGGCGGTGTTGTTCTCTTCTGAAAGAATTCCAAAAATAAAATAAAAATATTAAAAAAAATGTCTTAAATTTTTTTTAAATAAAAAATATTTTTATTGATTTTCTTTTAGTTATATATATTGGTATAAGTTGTTATTTTCTTTATAAAAAATAGTAATATACCTATATATATATATACTTTAATTTTATGTAAATAATATTAAAAATGTAATAAAAAAATATACTTATGTAAAATAAAAATTAATTATTAAGCCACATTTTTCATTATACATAATAATTAATATTTCATTTTTATAATTAACTAAATTTCCATACATGACGCCGTATACTCACAATTTATTAAATAATTAAATATTTCGTGAAAATAATTCTATCAACACACAAATTATATAAAAATCTTATGTAACCGAGAGTCGCCGTCGATTAACGGTTAGAGCATGTGCCTGTCTTTCGAACCGTACTGGGTTCGTATCTGGGGTGTGTCGTTCTCTTCTTAAAAATAAAATAAACTTAAAAATATAAAAAAAATATCTTAAATTTTTTTTAAATAAAAACTATTTTTTATTAATTTTTTCTAGTTATATATATAGTATCAGTTGTTATTTTCTTTATTAAAAATAGTAATATACCTATATATATATATATATATATATAAATTGTGCGTATACGGCGTCATGTATTTAAATTTAGTTAATTATAAAAATGAACTATTAATTATTATGTATAATGAAAAATGTGGCTTAATAATTAATTTTTATTTTACATAAGATAATTTTTTTATTACATTTTTAATTTTATTTACATAAAATTAAATTATATATAGGTATATTATTTTTTTTATAAAGAAAAAAAACAATTTATACCAACACATATAACTAAAAAAAATCAATTTTTTTTATTTAAAAATATTTTAAGACATTTTTTTAATATTTTTATTTTATTTTTGGAATACTTTGAGAAGAGAACGACACCGCCCAGATACGAACCATGTACGGTTCGAAAGGCATGCACATGCTCTAACCGTTAGGCCACGGCGACTCTCGGTTACATAAGATTTTTATATAACTTGTGTGTTGATAGAATTATTTTCACGAAATTTTTAATTATTTAATAAATTGTGCGTATACGGCGTCATGTATGGAAATTTAGTTAATTATAAAAATGAAATATTAATTATTATGTTAATGAAAAATGTGGCTTAATAATTAATTTTTATTTTACATAAGAATATTTTTTATTACATTTTTAATATTATTTACATTAAATTAAAGTATATATATATATATAGGTATATTACTATTTTTTATAAAGAAAATAACAACTTAAACCAATATATATAACTAAAAAAAATCTATAAAAAAAATTTTTATTTAAAAAAATTTTAAGAATTTTTTTTTATATTTTTAATTTTATCTTATTTTTGAGAAGAGAACAACACTGCCCAGATACGAACCTAGTACGTCTCGAAACGCAGGCACATGCACTAACCGTTAGGCCACGGCGACTCTCGGTTACAAAAGATTTTTATATAATTTGTGTGTTGATAGAATTATTTTCACGAAATTTTTAATTATTTAATAAATAGTGCGTATACGGCGTCATGTGAGGAAATTTAGTTAATTATAAAAATGAAATATTAATTATTATAAATAATGAAAAATGTGGCTTAATAATTAATTTTTATTTTACATAAGAATATTTTGTTAATCCATTTTTAATATTATTTACATAAAATTAAAGTATATATATAGGTATATTTCTATTTTTTTATAAAGAAAAAAAACAACTTATACTAATATATATAACTAAAAAAAATCAAAAAAAAAATTATTTAAAAAAAATTTAAGACATTTTTTTTATATTTTTATTTTATTTTTGGAATACTTCGAAAAGAGATCAACACCGCCGAGCTACGAACCTAGTACGGTTCGAAAGACAGGCACATGCTCTAACAGTAAGGACACGGCGACTCTCGGTTACATCCGATTTTTATATAATTTGTGTGTTGATAGAATTATTTCACGAATTTTTTAATTATTTAATTAAATTGTGCGTATATAAAAATTTATTTAATTATAAAAATGAAATAATAATTATTATGTATAATGAAAAATTTGGCTTATTAATTAATTTTTATTTTACATAAGAATATTTTTTTATTCCATTTTTAAAATTATTTACATAAAATTAAAGTATATATATATAGGTATATAACTATTTTTTTATATTAAAAATAACAACTTATACCTATATATATAACTAAAAAAAATCAATAATTTTTTTTTATTATTTAAAAAACTCTTAAGACATTTTTTGGATTTTGTTACTTTTATTTTATTTATATAATATTTTGGGAGGAGAACTGCACCGTCCGGACATACCATGGATCGAATGGCAGGCACATGCACTAACCGTTAGGCCACGGTGACTCTTGGTTATATAAGATTTTTATATAATTTGTGTGTTGATAGAATTATTTCACGAATTTTTAAATTATTTACTTAAATTGTGCATATATGGCTTCATGTATGGAAATTTAGTTAATTATGAAAATGAAATATAAATTATTATGTATAATGAAAATTTAGGCTTATTAATAAATTTTATTTTACATAAGAATATTTTTTTATTTAATTTTTAACATTACTTACATAAAATTAAAGTATATATATAGGTATATAACTAAAATAACAACATATACCTATAAATATAACTAAAAAATTCAATAAAAAAAGAATCTTTATTTAATAAATGTTTAAGACATTTTCTTGACATTGTTATTTTCGGAATATTTTGGGAAGAGAACGACCCCGTCCAGATACGAACCTAGCACGGTTCGAAAGGCAGGCACATGTACTAGCCGTTAGGCGACGGAGACGTTCGGTTACATAAGATTTTTATATAATTTGTGTGTTGATAGAATTATTTTACGATTTTTTTAATTATTTAATTAAATTGTGCGTATATGGCGTCATGTATGGAAATTTAATTAATTATAAAAATGAAATAATAATTATTATATATAATGAAAAATTAAGCTTATTAATTATTTTTTTTTACTTAAGAATATTTTTTTATTCCATTTTTAATATTATTTACATAAAATTAAAGTATATAAATAGGTATATAACTATTTTTTATATAAAAAATAACAACTTATACCTATATATATAACTAAAAAAAATCAATAAAAATATTTTTTATTTATAACACTTTTAAGACATTTTTTGGATATTGTTATTTTTATTTTATTTTTGGAAAATTCTGAGAATAGAACGACACCGTCAAGATACGAACCTATTACCGTTCGAAAGGCAGGCACATGCACTAACCGTTAGGCCACGGCGACTCTCGGTTACATAAGATTTTTATATAATTTGTGTGTTGATAGAATTATTTCACGAATTTTTTAATTATTTAATTAAATTGTGCGTATATGGTGTCATGTATGGAAATTTAGTTAATTATAAAAATAAAATATTAATTATTATGTATAATGAAAAATTAGGCTTATTAATTAATTTATTTTTTACATAAGAATATTTTTTATTCCATTTTTAACATTACTTACATAAAATTAAAGTATATATATATATATATAGGTATATAACTATTTTTTATATTAAAAATAACAACTTATACCTATATATATAAATAACTAAAAAAAATAAATAAAAAAAGAATTTTTATTTAAAAAAATATTAAGACATTTTTTTGATATTGTTATTTTTATTTTATTTTTGAAAAATTCTGAGAAAAGAACGACACCAGCCAGATACGAACCTAGTACCGTTCGAAAGGCAGGCACATGCACTAACCGTTAGGCCACGGTGACTCTCGGTTACATAAGATTTTTATATAATTTGTGTGTTGATAGAATTATTTACGAATTTTTAAATTATTTACTTAAATTGTGCGTATATGGCGTCATGTATGGAATCTTAGTTAATTATAAAAATGAAATATAAATTATTATGTATAATGGAAAATTAGGCTTATTAATTGACTTTTTTTTACATAAGAATATTTTTTTATTCCATTTTTAACATTACTTACATAAAATTAAAGCATATATATATAGGTATATAACTATTTTTTATATTAAAAATAACAACTTATACCTATATATATTACTAAAAAAAATCAATAAAAAATATTTTTTATTTAAAAAAAATTTAAGACATTTTTTGGATTTTGTTATTTTTATTTTATTTACGGAAAACTTTGAGAGGAGAACTACACCGTCCAGACATAGCACGGATCGAATACCAGGCACATGCACTAACCGTCAGGCCACGGCGAATCTCGGTTACATAAGATTTTTATATAATTTGTGTGTTAATAGAATTATTTCACGAATTTTTTTAATTATTTACTTAAATTGTGCGTATATGGAAATTTAGTTAATTTTAAAAATGAAATATTAATTATTATGTATAATGAAAAATTAGGCTTATTAATTAACTTTTATTTTACATAAGAATATTTTTTTATTCCATTTTTAAAAGTACTTACATAAAATTAAAGTATATATATTTATAGGTAGATAACTATGTTTTATATAAAAAATAACAACTTATACCTATATATATATAACTAAAAAAAATCAATAAAAAAGAATTTTAAGGGATTTTTTTGATGTTGTTATTTTTTTTTTATTTTTGGAATATTTTGAGAAGAGAACGACACCGCCCAGATAGGAACCCAGCACGGTTCAAAAGGCAGGCACATGCACTAATTGTTAGGCCACGGCGACTCTTGGTTACTTAAGATTTTTTATATAATTTGTGTGTTGATAGAATTATTTCACGAATTTTTTAATTATTTAATTAATTTGTGCGTATATGGCGTCATGTATGGAAATTTGGTTAATTATAAAAATAAAATATTAATTATTATGTATAATGAAAAATTTGGCTTATTAATTACTTTTTATTTTACATAAGAATATTTTTTTATTCCATTTTTAACATTATTTACATAAAATTATGTAACCGAAGACATTTTTGGGATTTTGTTACTTCAATTTTATTTATGGAATATTTTGAGAGGAGAACTACACCGTCCGGACATACCACGGATCGAATAGCAGGCACACGCACTAACCGTCAGGCTACGGCGAATCTCGGTTACATAAGATTTTTATATAATTTGTGTGTTGATAGAATTATTTCACGAATTTTTTTAATTATTTAATTAAATTGTGCGTATATGAAAATTTATTTAATTATAAAAATGAAATAATAATTATTATGTATAATGAAAAATTTGGCTTATTAATTAATTTTTATTTTACATAAGAATATTTTTTTATTCCATTTTTAAAATTATTTACATAAAATTAAAGTATATATATATAGGTATATAACTATTTTCTTATATTAAAAATAACAACTTATACCTATATATATAACTAAAAAAAATCAATAAAAAATATTTATTATTTAAAAAACTCTTAAGACATTTTTGGATTTTGTTACTTTTATTTTAGTTATATAATATTTTGAGAGGAGAACTACACCGTCCGGACATACCATGGATCGAATGACAGGCACATGCACTAACCGTTAGGCCACGGTGGCTCTTGGTTATATAAGATTTTTATATTGTTTGTCTGTTGATAGAATTATTTCACGAATTTTTAAATTATTTACTTAAATTGTGCGTATATGGCGTCATGTATGGAAATTTAGTTAATTATAAAAATGAAATATAAATTATTATGTATAATGAAAATTTAGGCTTATTAATTAATTTTGATTTTACATGAGAATTTTTTTTATTCCACTTTTAATATTATTTACATAAAATTAAAGTTTATAAATAGGTATATAACTATTTTTTATATAAAAAATAACAACTTATACCTATATATATAACTAAAAAAAATATTTTTTATTTATAACACTTTTAAGACATTTTTTGGACATTGTTATTTTTATTTTATTTTTGGAATATTTTGAGAAGAGAACGACACCGTCCAGATACGAACCTAGCACGGTTCGAAAGGCAGGCACATGCACTAACCGTTAGCCCAATGCGACTCTCTGTTACACATGATTTTTATATAATTTGTGTGTTGATATAATTATTTCACGAATTTTTTAATTATTTAATTAAATTGTGCGTAAATGGGGTCATGTATGGATATTTAATTAATTATAAAAATGAAATAATAATTATTATGTATAATGAAAAATTAGGCTTATTAATTAATTTTTATTTTACATAAGAATATTTTTTTATTCCATTTTTAACATTACTTTTCATAAAATTAAAGTATATATATATATAGGTATATAACTATTTTTTTATATAAAAAATAACAACTTATACCTATATATTTAACTAAAAAATATCAATATATTTTTTTATTTAAAAAACTTTTAAGACATCTTTTGGATATTGTTACTTTTATTTTATTTTTGGAATATTTAGAGAAGAGAACGCCACGTCCAGATACGAACCTAGCACGGTTGGAAAGGCAGGCACATGCACTAACCGTTAGGCCACGGCGACTCTCGGTTACATAAGATTTTTATATAATTTGTGTGTTGATAGAATTATTTCACGAATTTTTTAATTATTTAATTAAATTGTGCGTATATGGCGTCATGTATGGAAATTTAGTTACTTATAAAAATGAAATTGTAATTATTATGTATAATGAAAAATTAGGCTTATTAATTAATTTTTATTTTACATAAGAATATTTTTTATTCCATTTTTAATATTACTTACATAAACATAATGTACATATATATATATATATATATATATATATATATATATATATATATAATATATATATATATATATATATATATATATATATATATATAATATATATATATATATATATATATATATATATATATATATATATATATATATATATATATATATATATATATATATATATATAGGTATATAACTTATTGAAGACTTTACTATGAAGTCAACATATCACTTGTAGGTTAAGAAATTACTTTTATTTTAGAACAATGGAAATTTAAATGAGAAAGAATCATTTTTGTAAAAATGTCGGTATTTCTATCTTTTTGTTCTTCAACAGAGAAATTTAAACACTCATTGTTTTTATTTGTTTTATTCAGATTTTTCCAAAAATGCTTTTAATTATAGCAACAATGGTCAAGCAACAATGCTCACAAAATTATCTTTTTCTCTGTCACATTCGGATATTAGCCTTTGAGCTTAGCGTTGCGTTGTTAATCTTATGTAAAAAAAAAAGTGAAAATCATTTCAATTACGTTGTGAATCTCAAAAAGTAATTTATTGATCTGATTATCAGGAATAATGAATTCCGTTATTGGATGGTTCAGAAGGAAGAGGTGAGCATAAAATTCTTTTGCCAAATTGTCTAACTGATGAGTTTTAAAAAGATTATCTGATAATATTAAAATTATTGTACGACAAACTGAACAGCAGAGTACACCAATCACTAATACAAAACTTTTTATTACTGAATTTAAAACTTATAAAAGCTATGAAGAAACATAAGCGTGATTTGGAGGAATATTTTTAATTTTCACTAGGTATTCCGATTGAACTAAATTGACATTAATAGTTCTGCCGTACTGTACATATTAGCTAACTAACTTTTTTGAAAAAAAAAATTGAATTTGCTGTTGTATCTAAGTCGTTTAGAGTATATTTACAATCAATACGCAAAGTTACCATATGTATAACTGGATTCCTTTCCAGAAATTTATTGTAGAATTAAGTTATTTATTCAATGCGTAACATTTTTTAAGATATATTAAATTTCGGTTATCTCAGAACGGATATCTAGTTAGATAGTAAATTCGTGCAGTACATTTATGGTATGATCTTATAAAATATTTCCGACTGACAGCAAAATCGTAAGTTATGATCAACAGTTGAAAAAGAAGAGATGGATGCACCAGTTATGATTCAGTCTGAAGTAAAGATTTGCGGTTCGTAGAAGCTTGACAATTTTTTAAAGAAACGAGACAAACAATGATGAGGCTTGATTGACTTTTGGTTGCCTTTTTAACTTAACTGGTTGTGTTAATGTCCATCGAAGTAAATCGTCTTCTGTCGCCAAGCATCGCCATCTCCAAACATAAATCCCATCCCCGTTAGATCACTAATTTTTTCTGGGTAACTACTACCCGATAGTGGTTTTCCGACGGAAAACATACTTAACCAATGAGCATTTGAAAATTAAAACAAACTATTTGGAGGCTGTGCTGCGAAGTCTTGCGAAAGTCATAAAAATATGCTAAATAATTAACACCAGTTTGCATGACTAGGCGGCTTGATTTATCGTATGTAAGAGATCATAGACAGCAGCAGCTGCGATTGTATGTGTTAGTAGTGGGGCAAATGCCTAATTTCCTTACAACTTCTATGGAAATGTGTCAAAATTTTCAAAAGTGGGGGTAGCATTTGCTTCCACTCGTCACCCCTCTTTGGCAACACTGTCCACAGGATCCGGGTTCAATAAGTTGCCATATATCGAAATAATTGTCATTACACCTAACATTACAGCCAAGGCAAGTTGCAAAATTTACACGCTCTTATCTCGAAACTATGATTTTGTACCACTTGACAGCCAAGCCGCTTAATTATTATATGTATATAACGATATTTATTTTCTTTTACAGCTATTAATACATTAAGTTTCATTATCTTTTGTTATAGGATATCGGATTTTCATGTAATGTAAGATTTACTTTGTGTGTAACAACAACAACCTGTCAACGACCGTTTTATGTAAAATGCATTTACAGATTTAACCTTAAAAACGAATTAATAAAAACGATTGTAGTAAAATTCAAACTTAATTTGAAATAATATTTTTTTTTATATTCCGATTGATAACTTTGGAAAACTACTTTTATTAAGTAATTCTCTATTTATACTGCGATGGAACCTGTGATGAAGATAAGAAGTAATCAATTATACGATAAAACAAAATGAGCAAGTATTGGAATGCCCCGATCAGAACTTTTCTGAAAGTAGGTAATGGGAGTGCAGAAATTTGGAACAAAACTTCTAGAATTTCTTTTTCTCACGGCTTGATTTTAAAACAGTATTCACAGATTGATAATCACAAACATTACGTGGAATTATTGGCGAAAGGTTAACTAAAGCGTTGTTCATCGAACTGTTCTGCGGGGATAATTTTAGAAAATTAGTTAAATGCACTTCGTTTAAAGATAACGAAAATCACAAAACACAAATTTGAGATTGAAGAAATTACTTGAAACTAAACCTGGAAAACTTTTACACTGTTAAACGAACGTGTAAAACTTAAAAATATTTTTCATTTTTAAAAACAAAAAAATACAATGAAAATATTCATGGAAGATGGAGAAATGTTACGTACTTACATGTATTAAGTAGACGATACTATTGGAGTGTAACGATACTATTGGAGTGTAAAAACTTTAAGACCAGTGACATATATTTTCCATCATAAGTAACTTATAATAAAATAATGTAATATATCCGTTAAGATTGTATACAAGATGCACGAAATTATATAAAAAAAAATCTTTAAAAAACTATGCGTATTTTTAAATACAATTTAAAATGCAAATTGTAAATGTATTATTAATGTATTTATCTATTGACGATTTAACGTTAAAATAGTTACCTGATTTCTATACATTAAGAATTAACGGATACAGAATACTTCGAATTTCACGCACTTTTCTTCCTTTTACTAGACCTAGACAAATCCTACCTCATACATACACAGAACACCCTTCGAAAGAAAGAGGTGTCACTTTGTCTGTTTCGAACATGCGATGTCAGACAAAGGTGGAACTGATGTGTGACAACAAAAACCAAATGAATGATAAACTCAATTTGTTAGGACGTTCAAAAAAGCGTCTGTTTGAAACCTGAATTCGAAATTGAATTTCTGCTGAAGTTTATTTTCAGTTATTCAGGTGTCTCAGCACTTTATATTGAGTTTGAAATGTTGCGTTAAATTATTTATAAATATACTCGATGAATTAGTTACTGGCTAACATTTTTAAGGTATTCTTAATTTACAAATTATTCATTTCACTGTGGATATTTTGTAAACAGTATGTTGAAGTTATTTTAAATACATTTTGATTTGACGCTTGTATTGGCAATTTTGTTCACTTATTTTACTGTACAGTGGACGAAACAATATAAAAATTAAGTAATAATAATAACTAAGAATTACTGAGAGTAAACGGAAAATAATTTTATTTGCTTTTCAGAAAAAAGAGAAGTAAACATAAAACAATACACAATTTAAAATTAATTTTTTTAAAGTTATTTAAATTTTTCTAAAAATTAGCATTGCAATATATTTATTAAAAGTAGTTTCGCTTATTATTTATAGAGGATATATTGTACCCTGGACTCATTTTACAAACATCATAAAGCAAAAAAACATTTATCATTGATTTTCTGTCTTAACAGACAAAGTTCATTATTCCTTTATTTTACTTTCCTTACAAGTGTTAATAATACATATATTATTACTATTTAAAAATATTTAAATATTTATTTATTAAAACTGCACAAAAATTATCAATGTTACAAGACCCTTTTGTTATTAGGATCCCAACTTAACGTCACTTTTAGAAAATAAGTAAAAAAAATATCTTTTGGTCTACGATGTCTACTCCAGATTTTTTGAAGGTTTAATTTTCCGCTCTAAAATAGCAATTTTTTCTCAAAACACTTTACATGCTTCTCTAAAAGAAATTTTTTCGGAGCTTCTATGGCCTTTCATGGGTTCAGGATCATTAGAATCCCCTTTTCCCTACTTGTTTTGCTATTAGGCATCCTTCTCTAAAAAAATTGATCGAATGTAACTTCAAGTTCCTATGACAACTGATTCATGGTACATGATGATATGTGATCCAATGTACAAGAGCATGCCACTTGAAAGAAAAACTATCAAGTTTTTAAAAGAAATGAATGATTCACTTAATTAATTGTCATTTTACTTTCCATTTATTATGGTATCAAAATGTTTGAGTGCCGACTCTTAAGCTTGAATCACTGAACACTGAGAAAGCCTAAACTAAAATATAAACTTTTGGAAATAAACATTAAAATCTTAAAACACTTGTAATACAAACAAACAACACGCAGTAACAAAGTAAATTGGTGGCATTTGCACCCTAGTGTATAATGATTCAACTGAACTAGTTTAAGTGTTGGTTTCTAGGTAGCAGAACTAACTGGATAACTAGAAGTACCTTGATAACAGTGTATCCGAGATACACTGTTATCAAGGTACAACAATATCCTCCTAAAATACTTGAATATATTTAAAAGAATTCTAAAAATAATTTTTTAAATATCATTTTAGCAAACAATTAAATAGATTGAACTAAAATGGTTCTACTAAAATGGTTCAAGGGTTTTCAGGCATGAATTATGAAGATAGATTAATACATTTTAATATGTATACTCTGGAAGAGAGAAGGGTTATTGGAGATTTTATTCAACTATTCAAATTTATCAAACAAGGAGATGTGAAGGGTTTAGATTTTAATATGAGTGATAGAACGAGAGGTCATGGGTTTAAGTTAAACAAATCCCATTTTAATCGGGAAGGGAGAAAACACTATTTCTATAATAGGGTAATAGACAAATGGAACAACTAGCCAGTGAATATTGTTAATTGTAAAGGAGTAACGGATTTTAAAAAGAAGTTAGAAATGCATTGGGGGATAGTTAAGAGGTACTAGATGGACCAACCTTGTTGGGCTTTGAGCCTGTTGTTGGTCGTCAATATTTGTATTTGTATTTGTATAAAAGTTGTTATTGCAAAATCTCTTAGTCATTTTAAGTAGATATAGCTTTTAATTCAAACAATATATTTTCATCATATACTAGATTTTCTATTTTAAGGCTACGGTATTGTTTTGTAATATGTCCCTTCCGCCTCGTTTTGTTTTTATTTTATTATTTGTTAAATAACATAAAATAAACTTCGTTTTTATAATACTAATTAAACTAAAAACTAAACAAAAAATATTTTTTTTTGATTTATTTTAAAATAAGATAAAAACTATATGTTGCGGAGATTTACTGTGGAATGGCTTGTAACACTTTATTTGTTATAAAGACAACACAGGAAAAATTAAAAAAATTTCAACAATTAGAAGAATTTATTTCTTAAAAAATTAATATCATTGTTGTTTGTAACAAACAATAGAAAATTAAACAACAATACTTTTATTTTCACTATTGCTTATATATTTATTGAGTTGCATACTTGTGAAATGTATTAAAGTATATTACTTAAAACTTTACTTTCGTATGTATATCATCTTGTAATGTGAATTAATTTCTCGAGTATTGAAAATAATAAAAAGGAAAATGAGTAAATCCATTCGCAGTTTCCTAAATAGATTGTAAGTAGAAAAGCATATATATATGACACTTAGAAGGAGTGTAGATTCATGAATTCATTATCAGAGTAAATATTAGCGATATTTGTATTCACAATTAATCCATAAAATTTTCCATTACAAAAAATTTACATTAAAAGTGTGTCTAGAGTATTTATTTAATTTTTATGATATAACTTCATCGGTTGAAGATTGTTAGTTTTATAAATATACGCTACATATTTCTAAATTGCTGCATGATAAATATTTAAATTTTTGGGAAACTTTTTATAACTGACATATAGATAACAATCCGTGATTGCCATAAATAAAAATACTGTATAATAATTATATGTTCTTCCTTTTATGATTTTTTTGTTTGATTTGCATGTAGAAATTAATATAGAATTTAGGTAATCTGTGGTAAAATTGAACCTTATTTTAAAACGCATAGATAGATTTAAATTATAAAATATTGAAAGTAAAATTTTACATTTACGATGAAATAGAGATAAAAAAAATTACTTACTTATTTAAGCCTGATATTTACGGTATATTTAATTGAACTTATATATTCATTGAAAATAAAATTATTTCCTTTTTATAGGAATATATTCAATTTCTTCCGACCACCGGTTACTGGGGTAAGTAATATTTTTCATTGTTTTAATAACTAAATTATTCAAAAATATTTTTTTTATATTTAGGTGTATTATGAAATGTTCATAGTTTGGAATAATAACTTAGTTATTTTTGAAACTTTTTAAAAATATTTTTTAATAAATCATGAAATAAAAAACTTTACTAATGTTAATTAAGAAAAAAAAGAGAAAGTTGTAAAAAGTTAATAGTGCCGGAAAATATTAAAATAAAAATATTTTCTTCAGAAAAAATATGTATTAAAATAACTTGAAAAAGGAAAAATTTTAAATGGGTGATTTTTATTTCAGTCAACGTTTTACGTGGATGAATGTTTCTTTGCGGAGTCTTTGGACGATGATGTGACGAAGTCAACCCAAGAAGAAATGGTAAAAGATGCATACATCTCAGAATCAAACAGCATTACTGAGAATAAAGCTCTGAATGCGCCGAAGTCAATCGCAGAAGCACCAACAAAGAATGCAGATGTTTCAGGAATCATAACTATAAGTGAGAAAAAAGCATCAGCAGTGGAGACAATAACCAAACCGTCGGATTCCACAGAAGTTGCAGTTATCACCCGGCTGCTGAATGAAATGATTCAAATGATTCCAGAAAGCGAACCTGAAGTTCAAGAAATGCACAATTTTGACCCAAAAACTATGGTAAACGAAGAAGCCACAGCAAGTGTAGCTTCAGAAACAAACTTGGCGGTTGAAACTTCGGAACCTCCGGAAAAACGATACACATTGATACAATTTTTCGACCAGGGCTCCTTTGGTGAAATTTGTGTTATGTTAAAAAAGGACACTGAGGAGCGAGTCGCCGCTAAAATCGTACCTTTGTCTAAAGTCACAGCATCGGAAATTGAACTGTGGCCTATTTTTAATCATCCAAATGTCTTACCACTTATAGAGGTAAAGATAGTATTTTTTTGGGAAACAAATTTTTTTCGTATAAAATATTTAAATCATATGGGAATAAAAACAACTTATTCAACTATTGAATGCATAATTTTTAAAATTATGCAAATTAAATAAATGTGAGAAATAAATAATGAATAAACTCAACTCAATTATGTCTCGCGCTTAAAATTATATTCGTTAATATTATAATAGTTATATTTTATTATAAGATAAAATTAAATTTATTTATTTAAATATCTCTCTAATTTTTTTTAATGTTTTTACCTTCTGTTTTGTTAAAACGTATAAAATATTGATAGTTTTATTTTTAACTATATATTAACTATATTATTTAGTATTAATATTATTAAAGTTTATGCTCTATGAAAGTTTAAAATTATTAAAAGGAAAATGGTTAAATGTTCTTTTCAAGACACACGTAATAAAAGTTTATTACCAATATCTTTTAGTAGTTTTAGTCTAATAATTAAAAAATTTAAATTTTGCTAAAAGAGGCAGACCATTTAAGAAAGTACATATTTTAGATTCTACCTATTTTGCAAACCTCATTAAGTAGCGCTACGATAAGTTTTGCTATCAGTCATCCAGTTTACTAAAGTTAACGTACAGAATACATAATATTTATGAATACTAAAGTGCGAAGTCGAAATCGCATGTAGTTAAATATATCATTTAGAGTTCTTTATTAAAAAATCATTTACTAAAAATGAAAAAAAAAATTAAAACGAAATAACGTTTTGAATAAAATTAGTATAACAGATTTCAAATGTACTTTTATTAAACTTTGGAACTTAATTTTAGTAAAATATATTGCAAGATAATAAAGTATTGTTTTTCAGACATTTTCCAGTGCGGGAGCACAAATATTCATTTCTCCGCTACTGAAGGCCAATCTTCTGGATCTAGTGTCAGGGCGCCTATTATCGTTTGCAGAACTGAAGACATACTGCAGGGATGCTTTGGTGGGCCTCTCATACCTCCATTATTTGGGAATATGTCACTTGGACATCAAAGGGGACAACATTTTGGTGGGAGAAAACATTGCAATGATCTGTGATTTCGGATTCGCCACATACAATAGTGCAAAAATCACAAAGTAAGAACTCAGTTATTTTTAATACGCTTACTGATTGATATATTTTAATTATTATTTCGTACGATTCTTGGGACGGCAAGAATTGCTTTTGCGTGAAATGAGAGAAAAATAAATATATATGTTAATCCACTATTAATAAATTGAACAAAAAATAATAATAGGGTCAAAACCGAGAATAGTTCTAAACCATTAGCAAATGATTTTCTGCATTTTTGTTTATTTTGCTTAATTTTCATTACAAAATATTGTTTCACTAGTTATTTAAATTTTTATACATATCATATATTTAACCCTCTGAGGGTGCAGAAAATTATAAAAATAAAACAAATACCTGAATAAATTTAATGCCATAAAACAGCTGGAAAATTAATATTTTTTTCATTATATTGCACAAATGTTCGAACAAGAGACAGATTGTAACTAAAGACAAGAGACGATTTGGAATCAAAATAGACAAAATACATTTTAAAACAAAGTAACATGAGCAAGAAACACTTTGTTTCCATTTCTAATAATTTTTTTCCACGTTTTCCTGCTTTTCCTTCAAACACAGATTGTTTCATTCTAGCACTTCAATATCTTGATTTTATTGACTTAAAATAAAACTATATGTAGCAATATTAAAAAACACTTCACTTTTCAATGAAAAACCAAAAATATTGCTAAAATGTAGTATTTGAAAAAAAAATTCTCTTTTTAAAACTAATAATTTGAGACACAATAATATTACGTTGATGCATGTTTCAGCTGCTAAGCAGCGTTACCACAAGTATTTTTTTTTCATATAAATAAAAAATATTTTCATATAAATAAAAGTTGTAGAAGTAATAATTTGTTTTTTAAAATGTAATCTTAAAATCGAGTATTCCCGGATTGGACAAGATACATAGTAGAAATGGAGAACTAATTACATTTTGTTTTCAAATTACAAATATGACTAAAGTTTTATTTAATTTGTTAGGCAGCCATGTTGCAATTCTTATAGTGGATAAACAACGTTTTGGAATTGCTTTTGTTCTATTTAACTCTAACGTATTCAAATTTTCATTTTTAAAGAGTACTATGGATTTGCAATTAGTACGACACCTTAGTAAATAAGCATTTACAATGAAAATCGTTCTAATAATGTAACTATATTTAGCCACTTATTTACTTAAGGCATTTAGTAAACAATTGAATCACTGAATAATCGTTCGTTCTAATGATTGTTTACAGTAATAAAGTTGGGATGCCTGAGATCTACCGGCCACCTGAAGCGTGTGTCTCGCGTGGAGCAGAAGCAATAATCCCCGATGGACAAGCCTGCGACCTCTGGGGTTTCGGGGTCACACTGCTCGAACTCTTCGCCTACGCCCCTTTGAGCTTCGGAGTGAAGGGAGGAGGAAACTGGCAAATGTATGTCTACCCAGTTCTTACCAAAGTTTTAAAGGTATGTTGTTACTATTTATAATAAACTAGCAAACGTTTAACCTTGGACAAATTGAAATTTGATGTGCCAGTATTAATATCAAATGGAAAAACTCGATTTTTATAATGTTATTAAAATTATTTTTGTCGAACAAATGCTAACTACATAAATTACATTTGTAAAGTACTTTAAATTGTATTATATTTAACAATGTTATTCTATTCA
This sequence comes from Troglohyphantes excavatus, assembly GCA_963932185.1. Lineage (NCBI taxonomy): Eukaryota > Metazoa > Arthropoda > Arachnida > Araneae > Linyphiidae > Troglohyphantes > Troglohyphantes excavatus. Next base: position 64,089,804 of record OZ010668.1, on the reverse strand, counting down.
TTTAATCTTTAACAAACTGTTGTTTTGTTATTGTTTTTTTTTTTCATCAACTTTTAATAAGCAATTGCTAATGCAATATATAAATTTAAAAGTTTTTTTTAATAAATTAGGTTATGTAAATAATATCTAGATATGTGATGTTAATTGTAAATATCATATAAAACATTCCATGCTGAGGAGAAACAGTAGACCATGCAACCCAAAAATAATCTTAAAACAAATTAAAATGGCTGTAAAAGGGACATAGCGGACGTGCGATACGTAAAACTTTTTAGCATGCTGCAGAAGTTTTATGGATATATTAGGTAGCTGATATGTAGATTTTGAGGCGGATTTCTCGCAAAGGCGATTAACTTCTAAATGTGGCATTATAAAGCTTTGATTGCCTATCTCCGTCAACGGCTGCGTATGCATCAAACACACGCTCACGTCTGCTTTTAGGACGCAATGTCGCGGAGCAATTGTCTATTGGTTAGAATATGCAAGTGTTTAACAAACTCTTATTGATTGTACAATTTCGCGAAAATTTCAATTTATCTTATAATTTTAGCAAAAAATGTATTTGATGGCCACGAAAATTAGTTAAAATACCACAATTCAAAAATAATTTTATTTATAATATTTTGATAATGGTTACTAGTGGTTTCTTGGGTTTTAAGTTTTATTTAGTGATAATATTTTAGAATTTCGGAAGAACGTTAAATTTTCGTATTATATGAGTTTTATGTTTATATTACTGTTATTTATGAATTATTATGCGCAATTTTATTAAAATGTTGGAGGTAAGTACCCATAAGTTTTTTAGGTAGCTGATGTTATGCCATTATAACTTATAACTGCCTTTCGTGCATCATATATAATTCAAATCATTGCAATTTAAATCAAATTAAATGCAGAATGCCCCATCAAATTCCATGTAGTTTAAAACCTACAAAAGTATTTTCGATGAAATTGTCAAAATAGACTGTTTGACGGGGGATTTAATACCTCAAACGAGAACCCACTGGTTACAACTGTTATTCTCAGAAGTCGGGGTCGAAGACCTAAGACCACAATCAAGAATCCCCATTCAATAATCTGTGACATTATAGCACGGAACGTACGTGCGTTTAAAACTGTGAGTGAATTTTGACGGTCTATGTGCTATTTGTAACCAACCTTTTGTGTAACTCTAATTCAACTAAATCAAATTAAAACATTTATTTCCATAATCCATAATTTTTTAAAATTAATTATTATACGTAGTGTGATGTGAATTTCAGAACAGAAAATATTTCGAATAAATATTTCCCAGTTAAATCATTCTTTCTCTAACATTACGATTTACTTGATGGTACCATATTCGCTTGATGCCACACGTTTTTTTAAAAAAAGTAAATCCGAATTAGTTGTGTTGGTCCCTTTTACATAGGACATCATGGCGGAGAGTCATGACGGCTCTTGCATCAGATCGGACGCATCGAACGCGAGTTCGTGTATCTGCCGGGGATTTATTAGGAGCAGGGGACTATTTAGGATTTTAACATTTAGGCAAAGTAAACAGAGCGCACTGGATTATTTTAATGTTATACGTCATCTGCGCAAGCGCTCTACACACTTCTCGGTTTTAACCAAGCGATCATTAAACATACTGAAATGCGTTTTATGTCAAAATTATATATGTAGTTTTTAATAACTTCAAGGAATGTTCATACCAGATTTAAAAAAAAATCATAGAACAACACGTCTTGTAAGGACTGGGTATTAAAACAAATTTGCTATCAGACAAAAAATGCCAGAAAGTCGAATTAAAACAGGGAACTCGCTAAAGATAAGCTCAATAATAATCAACGTTTTAGAAATAACTATTTTAAAATGTTATTATTTATTTCATATAAGAGTCACTGTCTTTTAAATGTGAAATAACCTTTGTTATTTATCTCTCATTAGGCGGTTGATTTTTGCACCAGAGTAACATCAAGTTTTCCTGATGTTGATGCTAAAGAACAGATGCTTGCTCACGACATGATCCATAGACTCCTTAGGAAGACGCCCATTAAAAGAGTGACTTGCAAACTTGCACTCCTCCATCCCTTTTTCTCCAAATCAAAAATTGGCTCATTCCAAAGGCAGCCAAAAGATTTGATGTGGAAGGCTAAACGTAAGAATCATTCATTATTTTATGATGACATACTTTGTCAAAACTGGTATTTACATGCCTCGTAAAAATTGAATTGTTTACTATTTAGTTCCTTTTGAAAATTTATATATAAATTAAATTGAAAACTGAAACAATTTAATTTTAGAAATATAAAATTTATAATACATAAACCAAAAATTAAACAGAAAACAGAAAATTGTAATTAAATATAATTAAAATTTTCTGTTTTACTTATCGTTTTTATTTTAGGATGATTTCACTCTGTTAAATGCGAAAAAAATCTATTAATAAGTGAATAAGTGTAAATAAGGAAAAATGGAGCTGTCGGGTTCTTGCACCCATCTTCAATTAAGTATTTTTATAAACCTTTTGTACTCATATATTGAAAAAATATATTATTCTAAAAGTTTAATAATTATAATATCAAAAGTGACTTTTATAATTTAAAATTACTTCTATTTTTTTTTTGGAAAAAAAAATACTATAAATTCTTGGTTTACTGCAATTACTTTAAGGCACTATGTTAAAAACTTAAAATCTTATAACGAACTATTAAAACATGAATCAAGACGTAGATTTCGAATAACAATCTAATTTATTTAAATGCAAAAAGTTTGTTTTTTATCTTGAAAAGTTACATTAAAATTACACTTTACACACAACACAACATTAAAGTTAAATACTGAAATCTTTTGAAAATTTATTAATTTATTTCATTTTAGTTATATTCACTTTGATATACATAATTTAAATTAATTTACTTCTTTTTTCGTTTATATCAGAGTCCACCGTTTCAAAAATGGTGAGTTATTGCCCTCGGAAAGTCACCAAAAAGTGGGCACGCCTTTAACAGCTCGGAACAGGACATCGGAGAGTACTAAAAGCGCAAGATAATCAACAAAAACCGTCTTGCAATAGACGGGAGCAGCTAACGGGGTTCGACACATATTATTGATTATCAGACGGATTATTTACTATCAGAAGGTCGGACATAGTGAAACTGCTGACGGCTGCAAATTATGGTACATATGTAATTTAATATCTTACGAATAAGTAATAGATTAAATAGCAATAGGCTAAATAGTAATTCAAATAGTATTGTAATATCTTTATTAATTATAGATAATCTGTAGACGTACTTTTGAAATTCAGCTGTTAGATTTTATCAGCCGTATACATTTTATCAGTTTTCTACTGTTGCATAATTGGGTTGTCTTGAATTAAGGCACATTTTTAATACTTAATTTTTTTTAATTATTCAATTTAAATTTTTAAAATTAATTTATTTTTATTAAAAAAATAATTTTACGTAATTTATTTATGACAGAAATTTACGATGCAGCAGTTCACAGTGCACTTATTTAGAAAACAAGGGAATAAAAAATATAAAAGTCAGTGTTTCATTATTTTAATTACACTCATAAAACTGTTAAGTGCTGTAATTATTATGAAACCTAATACTATATAAATTTCAATTAAGAAATAAGAAAAAATAATATCACGTAATATAAGATCACCAGAATTAGCTTTAATTTACTAGCATGTCAATAAAAACAAGTATTGTTATTCTTATTAATGTATTAAATATCAAATATTCGAAATGACAATTTTTTTTCAGCCGCAGCCTGAAATTGGAGCCATCAAAACACCAAGTTTACTGAGTGATGACCGATAGCGAAATCGACCTAATAGAGGATTAGTTCTAAAGTGGACAATTTCAAGTTTTCTGATGTTGTTGCAGTATTGATGAGTTCGACACATTTTGTACCACTGTTAATCCCATGGAAATTTGAATTGTTTTCGTTAATGGGATTTGTTAATACACAGTTTGTTTTTTCCCAATGTGTCCTCTTTTTTCGAAGCATTTTTATTGTCTCTTATCATTAAGTCATTAACTTGTTTCAAAGTTGTTTCTACTTTTTTCAAAGTAGTGCGAGAATTAATTATCATTTCTGAGATGGTCAAAATTTTACATCTCGTCTCGGTCATATTTTTAGGTATTTGGCGAGTATAATTTTTTTTAACATAGGAAATTTCCAGAATGGATTATTAAAATTAACACATTAAAATACTTTTCGTAATCGTAGAAAATATGTTCAAAAGTTTTTAGGTATCGTAACAAATATTTAAAAAAAATGTTAGTAATCGGATTTTTGCACTACAGCGACGAAATAGAAACAAATTATCAATTGAATGAATATATTACATATTAGTAATGTGGTCATAACGATTTAATTTCTAAGTGGTTTTATCTTATAAATAGCATACAATACGTTTAAATAAATACTATTTACTGATCCTTCGATTTACAATGAATTTCAAAACGATAATCAGCATAGTTTAAATTTTAGAACTTTTTCAAAATATTTATTATCTATGGAGGATTAATTCAACAAAAAAACTTTCTTCCAATAGTAATAGTAATAGAGGGGAATAGCTGAGCCAGAAATATGAATATGTATAAAGACAAGGGAAAGAAACAGAGGATTAAAATGTTGAAATTGCGGAATCCTTTCGACGCTGTCCGGGAAGACCGGAATAATTATATCAGATGCATACAGCCCACCGATTTAAAGAGTGATGTGGTGTTGCAAAGTACTTTAACCATGGATCTAGAGAAGAAGAATATTTCTTTTATTCAAGGTCTACCTGAAACAACACAGGAGGGTGACTAATATGTTTTAAACGACCAAATGTTTGACCTAAGTCAAAATATAGCTGAATTTTTAGCGATTTATTCGCACGATAAGAAAGTGAATATTATTTTGATACTACAGAATTTATTCCCCCGATTTAGGTTCGCAAGGGATATCAGCTAAGATTACCAGTACATCATATTCTTTAAGCACCATCGCAATGCTTCTCAAATGCATACCTTTTCGCGCTAGCTACATCTAGGACGTGGAAAATTTCCCGTCGAAGCATTCATAAAATCCATTGGGAAACGTTTGTAAACTTATTTAGTAGACTTATGCCTGAGCACTGCGGAGCTGTTTCGAGTACGCGAGAATCTTTTTCCTGACGTGAACGGGTGTAAATATTTTTACTTACCTAAAAAACGTAACAGGCAAAAAAACACAACGTAATTTATAATACCCTCGTTAGTTAGTTATAGTTACACAATGAGTTATTTGCGAAAGTTTGGGTTATCAGGTCTCAAGAAACCTAATATGTTAACTTTCAATGTCTTTATCTAGCGTGTTTCCTTGAAGAAACATAAAATAGTTATTGTTTTTTTATTTTTTATTTTTGAATGTTTTGAAGGATGAGTAATTCGCTCATTAATTAATGTTTTTGTCATTATGTAAGTTACATCCTTGTCCTAAACAAGTTACAGCATTGATTTCTTTGAAAGTTGCACTGCAGATCAAAGTTATCGCATGTCAAGGAAACTGTGTCCCGATTAATAAAATAAATATTTAATGATATTAAAAGTGATTATGAATGTAAAACAAGAAAATTAGTATGGTCATTCCAACATATAGTGAGTGAAAATATATAAACGGATTTAAAAAAAAAAATTATTCATGTGGAAACTTTATTTTTTCTTTAAAACTTGGGTCAAAGAAAATAGTCATAGAAAAGATGAAGAAAAATACCGTTTAAAATTATAATAGTTTATTAAAATTCGCGTAAGATAAAAACTGCGTCAGAATAAAATACACGTCATTATCTATTGAAATTGTAAAAACTTGATATATGACAATTTTGTACTTGAAGGTGTTACCATTAATCAAATACGACGCATTGTCGCACTAGCATTTTTCATTTCGTTAAATTGTTTTTTATAAAGTTAGGCGTTCTGTCACCAAAATTTGAAAGAAAGAAAGAAAGTAAAGCTAATTGCATAACATCTGTGCAAAACACCTGTCTCGAGACAAGAAAAAAACCCATTTGCTAGAAATGCTAGTGTTTAGTGATCATAAACAGGTGTGAAAGAGTTAATGAATTGAAGCGACGCTATCAATATCCGGCGTTTTAAAATGAAATATATTTTAGGCATACCCATACATTAAATTTCAATAGAGGTAAATGTACTGCACAGTTAGAAATGTGCATTTACATCGTTTTAATAAAAAAGAAGTCACCGGTATATTTTCAACGACTAATTAGTCCTTAACGTTCACTGAGCACTGCATTGCCAACTAAACTGTTTAGTCAAACCTAAATAAAACCTCAAATAGTATCCGCTCCCTTATCAACTTTCTAATTGTTCAAACTATTCTGTTTCTCGTTACCACGGTAACAACTTTAGTAAACAACAAGTAAATTGGCAAATTTGATTGTATTGTGGTGATACGAGTTTTTTTTAAATATTTCACCCACAGTTTGTTGATTTGCCCCTTCAGTTTGGCGATTGAGAAATCTGAAACAAAGCAGTCCAGAGTTTAATGCAGCTAAATTATCAAATTCAGTTGGTATTTGATTTTTTAGTTAGTCAGTTGATTACAATTTTGAATATAATTGTTGATAGTACATGGTTACCTTAAAAGATGACACACAAAAAAACATATTTACAAAACAACTAAATCGTTTCAAATGTGTTACTTACAATTTTTTCTTTTCAAGAATCGGAACGTATTTCTTCCACGCACTAAAATACACTCCTTTTAGAAATGAAGAATACCTCATCTCTTTAAATTGTGTACCTGATCTTTAGTTTCGTCCCAGGTGACCTAACTCTGGAGACTTTTAAAAGATCAATCGGCGAATTAAATCCTCACGTGTATGCGGAAAGTAAACCATTAAATGCAGTACAAAAGAACTGGATAAAATCAAAAACTGATTTAAAATTCGCCTACAACTTTTCAAAGGTTGACTACAGTCTCTGGGGGATGGGGGATAATATTTAAACAAAATCCATTGTAGGTGATTCCTTTAGGGTATAAACTCTCTTTAAAATGTATTTCCTTTACCAAATTGATCCGTAAATCTTTTTAAGTTAATATAGTTTGCTGTGAAACAAATGCATTATTTGGAGGACTGTTTATCGTTTGCGTGTGTTAGTCAGTAGTGATAGTAGTGGTTGTCTTTTATTCTTTTGAGAATAAAAAATAACGTGTTCTGTGGTGTTTGGCTAATGTATCGTTATTTTAAGTGACTATGTTAAGAACTGTTATTTTTTCTAGTTATACCCATAGAGTAATGATACAAATAGAGGAATAAAAATGCTGATTTCTTTTTGTGCATTTTTGAAACCACGTGATTTGTGAAAATGCCAATTCATTCATGCGCCAATATTACTTGGCAGGCCTTGGCAACTTTCAGAACTAAGATCGTAGTATTGTAATATGGTTTTGAGTTTAATTTTGTATTTAAATATCGTTTTTTTTACGAGTGGCACAATTTAAGGGAGTTTAACAGATATATTAAAGATATTTTTCTTACTTTGTACTTTTGAAATAATTGCGTTACGTTTTTATCTAAAAAAATTTCCATAAGCGAAGTTCTTTCAATTGTTATTTTGTATAGTTCAATAAGAAAATATGAACAATAAAACCCTAGAAATATAAAGAGTTTCGTTTTTTCGAGTATTGAACACAAATAAAATTATATTTTCGTTTCGTTAATGAAGAGGAAATATTTAGCGCAAATTGTTTGAAAATAAGTAAATACCTACATATATGTTAAGAAGTTGAATATGGACAGAACGTCTTATCTCCAAAAAGAAGAAAGTGCACCAAATTTGGAACTCCTGCAGATGTCTGAACGCCAAATGTGGCAGCGCCAAAACCACGTGATGTTTTTTTTTTCAATGTTGACACCGCGGCCTTACGAGAGTCTGGCATTGAAGGCGCTCTCTATTTAATATAACAACTCTCTGGTTATACCCAGTTGATATAGTCATCAAAATACTTTCAAAATTTAATAATGAAAATTTTTAAAGCAGAAGCCCACATAACTTCAAAAAGGGCATTTAAAAAAAAATATAACGCTGAAAAGAGTAAAATGAAAGAAATCGTTCCAACAAATTTAGTTTTCATTTGAGAATTGCTGATAAAAATTGCTGATATTTACCTGTGTCAAAAATGTAATATTACTTTGCTCATTGATTGGTGTTTTTTGTTTACAAATTTTCAAATATTTAATTTCAGGGTTACATATCCCATAGTATAATCATATAAACCGATTATATAAATTGTATACGAGCCAAATAATTAGTATATGAGCCAAATTGCCGATTACAATTGCAATTTACTTCCTAAAATTTATTTATCAGCTTTAATATAAAACCTTCAAATTTTTTTGCTTTCAATTCCGTAACCGCTTTAACATTAATTTAATTTATTTTTATATTCAAATATATTATCATAATCCTTTTTATATACTACTATTATTCTTTATACTTATTGTATATATATTCAATTCAAACGAACGCCATATGCCATTAATTTTAAAAGGATTTTTTATGCATAGTCGACGGATTCTTTGCATAAACAATCAATTTTATGTTTCAACGTAATACTTCAAAAATATCCGATGCACGGTTTTCTTTCTTTCTTTTATTAGATGCCTTTGATCGATAAACTGTTACCTGGAGAAGCAACAAGAAGCTCCACTCAAATTCTTCCTTGAAAGGATTTTATGCAATGATTAAAAAAGGTTCGGTTGTTTTCCTTTTTTAAAGAATAGTTGAAATATAGTTTTAAAATTGTGATAGAGAAGAAAGAAACGCTAATGAATATTTATTACACCACAATAAGGAGTTTTAGAACACTGGATGCAGACATTGAAAAGCCGTTTTTTTAAATAATTAAAATGTTTTTTTTTTTTTTTGGCTTTTCCATTCGTGGTAAAATTATTTTTGAAAGATGAATCATTTTCAATATTTTTGTTTTAGGAAGCCATTTATTTAAAAAAATTCATATACAGAGCAGATAATTATTTTGAAAGTAAGGCAATGGTAGCATTATATTATGTCAATAATTATTCAAAGTTTATTTTCGCAATGCTTTCAGAGGAGTCCAAATCCAATGATTATATGTTTTATATATTGGCTGTCAAAAGTATATTTATACTCAATTAAACAAAAAAAGTATTCCAGTGTATTGATTGTTTCGACTCTTTTATAGACAAAATTGCACATCTGTAATAAAAATAATAATACTATTACCAAATGTATGTCGAACATTTTCTTAAAAAAAAGAGGACAATTTTAATAATGCATCTTAAACACAACAGTTCATTTCGGTTTTCGTCTTTTTTTAAAATAGCTATAAGTGCACATTAATATAGTTTGTGGTTGTGTGATTTTGTTTATCTTGGTCGTCATTCATTTATTTAAATATTTCCTATAAAAATATACTTCTCATTATTCTTGTAGTTTAAATCGGTAATCATAAATCGCCATTAAATTTTCCCAGATGCACACAAATGAAACAAATAAAAAAAACTTTCTTACCGACGACGCTTAGGTACTTTATTTTCTACTACATTTTACATGAAGAATCTTATAAAAACTAATTATAGTATTGAATAGTTAGTTTTTAACTAACATATAAGTAGAGCTACAAAATAAGGTACTGGAGATGTCACCGGTATAGGACCTATCAGGTGAAAATATCAGTTAAAAATACCTCACAATTTTGAACCACATTGAAATGACGAGGACGAACCAAAACTGGCAACGCTTTATCCTCAATTTTATACCACGAAACTGAGATATTACAACACGTGCACCATCCTCCTCCCCCCCCCCTTATACACCGTGAGTCTTCCGTTAGCCTTATTGGAAATCAATCTCAAGTCCTTCCAATCTGCCACCAATGTGAACATCCTTATTTTTCAACCAAATATTTATAAGGGGATACTTATTAGGAGTGTAAATAATTCCTGTAAATTTTTAACACAACAGAAAATGAAACCTTAGATCATGTATTTTTAGTTTGTCTAATTTACGATGCAATCAGACAAAAATACTTATCATCAATTGAATCCAGTAACATTTCAACCATCCTAAAATTTTATAACCAAGAATATTTTTGTTTTTACAATTTCGCAATCTCTGTTTTAAAATTCCGGGAGGATTTGATCAGTGAACTTATGACGGAATAACTGATTAAATCCCTAATTCTAATTGCTCATGTAATTTATTTTTGTATATTTGTTCAAATTGTCTTTTAAAGGTTTAAAAAATGTATTATCTTGTATTTTGTGTTATCTAATTTTGTAACCGCATTTGTTAAATTATGTTGCCAATCTTTGTAAATGGGCTACGACCCACTACAATAAACTTACCTATATGTCTATATTAATAGAAGAGTAATAGTCACTTAGTTTTATTAATTAAAATCGTTTTACACAATGTATATCAAAAGATAAATAAACGTATTTATTAAACATTAGCTTTCATGCCAAAATATAGTTTCACTTTTATTTTCTTGATATATTTCTAAGCTCAAGTTCAGACTTATATCACTAATTACTCATTGTGCTTCCAATATTACACTGTTCCTACCCAATATAAGCAAATATTGCGATAAGTTTAAAAACACAAGAATAAAAAAAAAAAACAATACAAGCTACTCAAAATTCAAGTACATATACACATAAATGGAAAGTGTGCTAAACATGTTTATTTTAATACCCGTCCACAAGCCAACCAATCACAACTCAAACCATCTTAGTAGTTTAACATATAAGTGATTATCCCAACATAATACTTGCGCCGTCTCCAATCAGTGTTGCCAGGATACCTTTATTCAGACGATAGATCTGTGCAGACGATATATACGGCACCATTAATTTGGAACGCGTGAGGTATTAAGGCGGAGGGTGCGAGTCGTATTTATCTTAGAATGGCTTCTCTTCGAACAGAAAGCGCCTGTAAATCAATGGGATTCCTCAGATTGTGATCGGTATTACAGAGTGCTGATGTTCTGGTTCAATAGATATTGGGGCGGTTGAATAGCCATGCTGAGGTGAGTTTGCAGTTGGCTGTTGATGGGGGGGGGGAGGACTTCGGAATAACTTAGGGGGTGGTATTGGTTTTATGCAGATGGTATGCAATCAAACAATGGTATAATGGTACTTTTGGGAATTCTGATGTCTTAAAGAGACTCGTTTGTTTGTTGGGTTCATTTAGTATTATGGTTACAGTTGATTATAAGACGTATTTACATGTACGAAAATGATCAGGGAAGCGTTAAATTTTCAGTTTCCGATTCGATAGCATTACGTCTCTGACACTGATTGCTTTATATTTCGGAGATGGTTATAGATACAAAATGCAGTACCAAAATGTATTTCGTATATAGAATATTTCGTCACTAAATTACTATTCAACAAGACGAATATTTGAAAATGACTTATAATCGCAATTTTGTTAGTTACGCCCATACGTCTTGCGGAATCATTTATTGGCAGCGCGATTCGTGATCTACATTAAATAAATTAATCGGGAATTCGAATAACAATTTATTTAGTATCGTATAATAAACCCCCGTTTGAGTTTTCACAATATCACTTAAGTTAGGTCTTTCAGACTATAACTGGCTTATCACGCAACATCATGGTAATCACGGTTGAAATCAAATGGAATCAAACTCAAGAACATATAATCAACGGTTATTTTGCTAACCTGTCAATAGATTGCTGCCCATTGATTTTATGTCCAGCCCAGATATATTTTCAATGTAATTGCTAGTACAAAAAAAAATCGAAAACCGAATTAGCTATAATAAGAAAATCGTATTAGCTATAAAAAGAAATAACAACCTATTTTTCACACATCTTGTTATGGAAGAATTGTTTATGATAAGGTATAAAAGGTAAGCTGTGTTGTTACGATGAGTAATGGTAAAAGTAAATTACCTTAGCTCAGCGATTCTCAACCTGTGGGGCGCGCCCCCCTAGGGGGGCGCGAGCACACTAGAGGGGAGGCGCGAGAACATCCAAGTAAAAATATTATTTAAAAAAAGTGATTAACTGACTTAAAGGAAAGCACACATACACATAGAAAACAAAATACATTTCGACATATTTAACAGATAAAGTGATACAACTTACTAAGTCAAAACTTACTTAATCAAAACATACTAAATTAAAAACAAATTTAATAATTATTAGTGACTTTTAATCTTAGAAATAGCCACTCTCAGTTCTGTTTCTATATTTAGCCGAGATATATATTTTGTCTTCAAAGAAGCAACAGCAGAAAATCCAGTTTCACAAAGGTAGGATGTTGAAAATGGTAATAGAATGCGAAATGCCCTTGTTTTAAGTGCAGAAAAATCATCCTATACTCTTGCCCAAAATTCAAATAGTGATTTATTACTAACTTGTCTTAAGGTTTCGCCACTTGTCGTGAAGTCTATGAATTTTTCTTCCTCATGAATTGAGAGTTTTTCGGGAGTCTTATGAAATGGACCCCGAACCCACTCGTAACTTGCTATCAGTTTGTCGTCAGCAAGAAAATACTTTTTAAAATTCTTTGCCAGCATGGCTAAATGATTTTCAATGGTTACCAAAACAACTTTTACATGTTCTTCTTCAGCCTTGTAAGTTTTAGTACAATCATCCACATTTGTTAGGTTTTTTTGCTGTAAATTTCTGCTCCACAATTCCAATTTTCTACAAAAAGCATTAACTTTATCACTTGTATTCCAACATATGTGTATTTGCTCCTTGGAGTTGAAGATTCAAGTTATGTAATTTCTCGAATATGTCGACCAAGTAGCTCAATTTCATCACAAATAAACCATCGCGAAAATTCTCGGCTTCCGGTCTGTTTTCTTTTTCTAGGAAAATGGCGATTTCCTCTCTTAATTCATAAACACGTTGCCAAAATTTCCCACGTGATAACCATCTTGCCTCGTAATAAAATAGTAGTGCTGAATGTACTGAACCCATGTCTTTACAAAGTGCGGAAAAGATTCTTGATTTCAGGGGTCTCATTTCTATATAATTTACTACGGTTACAACCGTAGTTAACACAATATTCAGATCAGGACTCATTTCTTTCGAAGCCAAAGTGTGTCCGGACATTGAACGAGCACTATCGGTGCATATTCTAATTTGTCCATTCTATGTCTGCCTCATTCATAAAATCATTTAAAATAGCAAATAATGCGATCGCTGTTGTTTTGAGTTCTATTGGTTTGCAGAAAAGTAGTTCTACTACTGACATATTATCACAAAATCGAACATAGGCAATTAAATGAGCATCTTTATTACTATATGTTGCTTCATCAAGCTGTATTGAAAACTATTTGTCACGCAACTTCGAGAAAGGCTGACACTGTACCTCTTCAGTTATATCACCAATTCGACGAGCAACAGTATCATTTGAAAGAGGTATGGACTGCAATTGTTTTGAAAAATTATCTCCAAACATAGCTTCTACAATCTCAATGGCAAAATAAGCTCTACACCAATGGTGTGAGGTTTTTTGCATTTGGCTATTTTATATGAAACTTTGTAAGATGCAATTAAAATTTTTTTATTCACGGACAAAGTTTCTTTAAAAAATGATTTTTGCTTTTTATATGATTTTAATTTTAATTCGAATAATTATCTGGGTTTGTTGACTCACTCACTATGAAGCGTTTCCAAATGTCGTTTAAGTTCATTAGGTTTCATGCTGTCTACCGCCAATATTTTTGAGCAAATGATACACAGGGGCCTATCTTCTTCATTTACATCAGTACTGGTAAACCCAAAATTTAAGTATTCTTGAGAATATTTTCTTGATTTTATTTTCGGATCCACGCTTGTCTGTGTACTTATTGATGCTTGACTATCGTCTAATGCTCGCTTACTTCCGCTTAAAAATTTATCCATGAGTCTGCATAAATCTGCTGCCGTGAATATTTAATATGGTGAATTGCAATTAACACAAAAACATATATAACATACACAATCACAATATATTCGATAGCGATAGAAGGATCGACTCGAATGAGACTGGCTGGAATTGAAACTTGTGTTATCGAACATTTTCCTTCTTCCTATGAGAAAATATTTGCTCTGAGCATGCTCGAGACGGCATCGGTCTTATGGATTCCCTTCCACATATATTACTTATTTTTTTCCTTTTGTTTAGTCATGCATCTGTTTTATTTCTTTTATAATTCGAAAAAAATGTATTCCCAGTTTCTAAATTTAGCTCACCCCGTCTAGGTTAACTTTCGTTAACGAATTTTTCTACTTTCATATTCTTTGAACGTTATCTCCCTGTTTGGCTTTCATTTCAAATATAATATTTAAATTTTCCCCGCTTTCATTCGCTTCATCTGTTCACCGCCCGCTTGGCAAAATGCCAGATGTAGTTTTTCGCCAACGTTGGCTCGCTTTTACTCTTGTTTGGGCAGTTAGTTATAAATAATTTAAAAACAGAATCCAAAATACTCAATATACAATAATGTTGTATACATTTTATTGTAAGCGGGGGGCGCGATGAAAATTATGATTGAAAACTGGCCGCGAATACTGAAAGGTTGAGAAACGCTGCCTTAGCTCCTAATGTTATCAAAAGTGCAAGATTAAACTGAAGTTTTTGTCCTTTTATTTTAAGATAATAATATGAGTAGAAACACCAATGAAACAAAGAAACATAATTATTGTTAATATTATTGTAAATAATTAAATGTAATAAATAATTAAGACTAACTAGCAGGTCCGTGTGATAATTATCGCATGAAGACCCCCCCCCCCCCTCCCACTCAACCATTTGTTATAGCTAACAAATTTAAAAAAATTAACAGTATGTTTATAGACAGCAGCATTATCAACGCCTTGTTTTTAAAAAAACCCAGATAAAAGGAATTATTTCAAACAAATTAAAACAGACGTTGATATTTATGAGATAACAATGCGATTCGTCACTGGTTCTTGACATTATCTTCCTTTTGATACCTCAAGGGTTAATAATTGTTGCCTTCTAAGGGGCGTAAAAGGGAGCTTTACTATAGAAATAATATTTAGGATTTTTAGATAAATGTTCTAATACATTCACAAAATTTCCGAGATTGAACTAATTATGGCTTTGCACTTTATATGAAAAAAGATAAACTGTAATAATAATTTTTCAATTTAACGTTTTTAATTAATATAATTTTACAATAAAAAAATAATACATATCTATATAAATATGGGTAGTTTTTTATTACATATGAAAGTAATTAGTATTACACCGCGTTATAGCAAACATATGTCACTTAACGTTTTTAATTAATATAATTTTACAATAAAAAATAATACATATCTATATAAATATGGGTACATTTTTATTACATATGAAAGTAATTAGTATTAAACCGCGTTATAGCACAAACATGTCACTTAACACATGTATACAAGCACACATACACACATAACACATGCACGCTTACATTAATAATTTACTCATACACAGTGAATGTTTAATTCCAAAAGATATTACCAATTACCTTAACTTTAAGGAATATTTATTCGGACGTTTAACGAATATGAAAAGGAAAAATAACACAACATTTTTTTTTAAGTGCAGATAACCTCTGCCAGAGTTTCTTATTCTCTAAAAATGCCCTTACATTTTAAGTGGGACGCATTGATAATGTACCAATCTTATAATGTCACCTTTAATTATTGTGTTCCAAAATCTTCAGACATTATCAATTACTACCTACACGAACTAGAATATTACATTAACTCAAATAAAAAAAGATCATTTTGGTCAGCCAATTAAAATACTTAACAGGAAAAGAAGTCATATATTTAACGGTTAATGGCATTGCTCACCCCCTTTGATTAGATTTTCGCGTTAAGTTTCAAATAAAAATAAGATATTTAAATTAAAGGATATAAACAGGTGACGCTGTGCTTGGAAAGAGGGACCGTTGGTATATGGCGCCATTATAAATTCAGACCATTTTTTATGCATGCATTTAGTTGATTTTTAACACTTTATTTGGTGGTTTTAATAATTTTTTGGAAGTTTTAATAATTATTTGGTTACGCGTTTATTTTTCAAAATTCAAAACCTCAATTAAGAATAAAATTTATAAAGTCATTTGTGCACTTTAAAAAAAAATCGAGTTTAGAAATTATGAGATAGAAATAATATATCTTATATTTGTCCAGAATTATTAAGTGATTAAATATTAAGGGAGTTAAAATGTATTGCATATTCAAAGAAAGCTGAATTCGGTAAGAGTTTCGAATAGGAATGTGGAAAAGTGACAATTAAAATATTATATGTCCTTGAATTGAAAAGTCTAGTTTCAAAGCCAGATAGATCCCTCTTCATAAATTTTACAAAAGACGCCAAAACGATTGACAACCATGTACTTTTGTATCTAAAACCATGACTTTAAATGCATTTTTAGACTGTATTCAGACACTTTTGATCAATACCGCTTTGTAATGGGATGTAGAACATTGATAACTTGTGAATAATTTATTTAAAAAAACATGTTTGCGAAAAATGTAGATCTATATGTTTTTTAAACTAGTCGGCTCAATTTATTTTGACTTTTTATACTTAATTTTTAAATCTAGAAAGAAAATTTTAAAGAATATATATTATAATATCAGCTTATATTTAAAAGTGTACTGGTTGTAAAAATAAAGTAAGATAAAATAAAAATTTACTAAAATTAATGGTTGTGAAACTAGTCGACTCAATTTATTTTCAATTTTCATACTTAATTTTTAAATGTAGATAAAGTTAAAGAATATATATTACAATATCTGGTTATATATAAAAGTGTACCGGTTGTAAAAAGAAAAAAAATAATAACATAAAAAAGCAACTAAAAATAAAACAAAATGTTTATTTTACTTCATCGTTCAGAAAATATTAGAAGTAAACTGTTATTAAATCAAAATAGTACATATTAAATTGAGTTATACCTTTCTAACTCATTTCAATAATATAGCAATTATAATACAATAATACTACAATAGTTTAATATCAATGCACCCATTCAATTTAACGGCCATTTTCATAAATCTGAATAAATTTCAATTAACGTAAAACGCCGTATTTTGAGTATTTTGATCGCTATAATAGAGCCGTCCTTGGCATCGCAGAAAGCCCATGCATCATTAGTTAGTGTCATTGCAATATACTCCAGGGTGGATAATTAATACATTATTATGTAGCATTCAAATGCAGAAAATGGGCGCATGATTGGTTAGTTCAATTTAAATGCTTATCTGCTATAAATGTAAAATAGGTGGTATTTAACCACTGATTATTTTGTTGATAATTGACAGCAAGTACAAGTTACTTTATTAAGCTTACTTTTTAAATTAAAGTAATGAATGGGTCTTGCTTATATATTAAAATATATCTACACACAATATTAAAATATATATGTCTAAATATTTATCATTGCTGCTGGAAATAGCATACCCCATTAACTGTTGCGTGAAAAATAATAATAATAAAATAATACCCAAACAAGTGTAATACTGAATATCCATTAGTTAAATTAAGTTTCGAATGGCGGTGTTCAAAACCAAATACTCTGTATAGTGTGTACAGTGCAATCTGCCTCTATAATGCGTGCGTTATTTAATCATGAGAGCGACAACCTAGGCTTTTGAGGCCCGTAAGACCTGTTACCCACCCGGTCGTATTTTTTCTTCTTAAAGTTGAAATGCAATTGCTCAAGTATTATTTCATGTTCAAAAGCTAAATTTTTTTTTAAAAAACAACGTGTTGCTGTAAGGGTTAAAATGATTTAATGAGCGAAAGAAATACCATGTGGTCACAAATAATTGGGCAATGGTCACTGGTTAACCGTATAACATTTCGATGTATTGTCATGTCAACCATTTTATTTACCCAATTAATTCGCT
Source organism: Troglohyphantes excavatus (assembly GCA_963932185.1). Lineage (NCBI taxonomy): Eukaryota > Metazoa > Arthropoda > Arachnida > Araneae > Linyphiidae > Troglohyphantes > Troglohyphantes excavatus. Next base: position 64,071,878 of record OZ010668.1, on the reverse strand, counting down.
TAAAATGTAAGCAAGTTGCTTAGCATCGGTCATAATAAACAAAGTAGTTAAAATATTGTAAAAAAGAATTTGGTTTTTATGCGCAGGAATATATTCAAACAATGGCCATTTCGCAACTATTTGTATCCACCCTGTATAATTGATGCTATAATTTCGCCTTAGATCAATCTCAACTTTATAAAACTTTTCATTCATGTGAAATACTTAATCATCCTATTTTTTTTATTATAAACTACCGTCATAAAATGTCCTTCACAAAAGAACGAACCATTTCCTGACTAGCAAACGAACGACACACACAAATTCGAAAGAATAATAGAATCGAGTTGTCTTCCAATCATTGCGCTCGATTGCTTTGGAAGGAATCACATATAATGCAAACACGTCACTTTTCCGCATTGAGTAATTGCGGGAACCAAATAAAATGATTCGCTCCGTTAATTCTCCCGGACAAGTTTGTGTGTTCTGGACAACAAGAGAAATTACATTATGTGACTCATTGCTGGAATTGAAAGCAAATCAGGAATTAGTCATTAAATTGACAGATGGGACGAGCTTGAAGATAGTATAGTACACTTTAGAAAAAATAAATGTCTTTAAAATGAGTTTCAAAACCTATTTGTTTTTCTTTTAAGAGGACACAAAATAAATTTTTATTAGCTTAAATTACTTTTACAACATATCTAAACCATAGAGTAATGATAAAAATAGAGGAATAAAAATGCTGATTTCCGTGTGTCCATCATTGAAACCACGTGATATGTGGAAATGCCAATTCATTCATGCGCCAATATTACTTGGCATGCCTTGGCGACTTTCAGAACTAAACGAGATCGAAGTATTGTAATATGGTTTTGTGTTTAATTTTGTATTTAAATATATTTTTTTTTGAACGAGTGGCACAATTTAAGGGAGTTTAACAGATATATTCAGGAGATTTTTCTTACTTTGTAGTTTTGAAATAATTGCATTACGTTTTTATGTAAAAAATGTACCATAAGCGAAGTTCTCTCAATTGTTATTTCGTATACTTCAATAAGAAAATATGAACAATAAAACCCGAGAAATGTAAAGAGTTTCGCTTCTTCGAGTATTGAACACAAATAAAATATTTTCGTTTCGTTAATGAAGAGGAAATATTTAGCGCATATTGTTTGAAAATAAGTAAATACGTACATATATGTTAAGAAGTTGAATACGGACAGAACTCCTTATCACCACAAGAGAAGAAAGTGCGCCAAATTTGGAACTCCTGCAGATGTCTGAACGCCAAATGTGGCAGCACTATAACCACGTGATGTTGGTTTTTCTTTTCAATGTTGACACCGCGGCCTTACGAGAGTCTGGTATTGAAGGCGCTCTCTATTTAATATTACAACTCTCTGATCTAAACTCATTTAAAAACTTTCAGAGTTTAACTTAATATATTTCTGTATTTATTTTCTTTGATAATGGTTGACAGGTTAAAAGTGTAATGCAGTTCGAGCAAATGAGCGTGGTGGAATGACCCAGTGACCTAAATGACAGTGCTGAGATGTCCATAGTTAAATGACATACTGTTTAATCTTAATTTTTTACTTAGAAGTAAGATATGAAGTGAAGTAAAAAATCAGCAGTATCTACGACTATTTGATATTTCTCCATTTTGGCCTAATTTGTTTTACATGCATTCTACTCGAAATACTAATGATACATAACATTTTAAATATTTAAAAATAGTGAGTACATAGTTGTACTTTCATGCAATCGAATAGATAATTTTAAAGTTTAAAAAAAATGATTGCACTTATGAAGTTATATATATTTTTTTAAATATTGTAGTGAAACAAGGATATCAAAATTAAAAACTTTATTACCAAATACAAAAGTATTGGATAATAAATATAGTTATCTTGATACTAGGTATACGTTTTTTTTTTGCTTAGTTCTATTTTCTTTGGCTTACAAACAAATTATCTTAGTGAACTAATTTGCTGTAAGACTAGACGAATTCAAATTAATCCTCGTTATAAAATATTTAAAATAGCAGAAATTAATAAATTTTTCTTTAATTGGCATGCGCTTTCTAAAATCTGACCAAACTAATAGCATATGCCCAATATATACTCCTCTTGAGTGAAAACAGGATACTTTGTACGCTGAAGTCGCTCCCGCAAATTACGATTACTAATAAACTCTAACTCAAGTCATAAAAAATAATAAGCCCCACTATTAGTTTTAAATTTGTTAAGCACGATCACTTGCCCTAAAATGTAAATAATAATTAAAACAATTTTTGAAAAAATATGTTTCAAACTCAAAACAGGTATTGAATCATATTTTTAACTAAAAAAATGCATATTTATATAATTTAAATCCATATTATGTTCATACTTTAAATAATACGCGTGTTAAACACAAAGTAATTTCTAATGAGAAATAAGCAGTGTTTTGTTTTAATGATTGCTATAATTAAGTGAAGATCACAAGCCCTAGAGTGCGGAAATCCTGTTCCGACAGGATATCTCCAGTTCTCACAACAAAGCACTTATTTTTAAACTAAAAGAAATAATCAATCCAGTATTAATTTTCATCTTATTTGCATTAAAGTTTCATTTAAAAGCTCGCTCATTAATTTTTTAAATTTCATTTTGATTATTTTTTATAATCTTGTTTATTGATATTTCCTACGGCGACTGTTGTTAACTTACTCGGGGGCAGTGGCTTAACAACCGCCGAACGTTTATGTAATGAAAATAAACGTGGAAAAAAATTTAAATTTATATTACTGTTTACTTTTATACATGATATGTCTGAATACAGGTTTATCATGAAACAATTCCCCCTATCTCAATTTTTTAAAAAAATGTATTTGGCTCTATTATATCTAGAAATTGATTTTTTTCTCTATTTCCACACATTTTCGAAAGTCTAATTACTTCGATGAAAACTCTTTCAATCACGGTTGTAGAAATCGAAAGTCAAATATCTTTTTCGATAATTAGTTACTTTTTTCCAGACTGAAACTTCGTCATTACAAAAGTGGAACCAATTAATCATGATGTTACTCAAAGGACTAGATATCTGACAAAAAAATTAGATTCTGGCAGCGAATCTTTTGAGAGAATTTTAAATTAGATGCCCGTAATGTAATGTGAAATTACAAAAAAGATTTTTGAAAACAAATTATATTTACATATTAGTTGCATCCATGTAATTTATATTATTCAGAGTATTTCACTGATTTCAAATGACAAAAAAAATTCTCATTACACACACGAAAATTATTTAGAATATTTCTTGTACAAAACCAATCTATTTTTCGACCAAGTTTTACTTTGGTATAATTAGACGTGGGAATTCAAATGAAACGTGCCATATTAATTCAAAATAATAATCGATGCATAATTTATTTGAATGTCAATCTCTTGAGGTTTTAATATCAATAACTTAAGTACTTTAATTTACGTTTTATTAATTCATATGGAACTTATCCTGTTAAATCCAGAAAAAGACACCCAAAGACCTGTTTAAATGGTTAAAACGTAACCATCCTTAACAGGACATCATTTCATCCGATCTCCACACACTTAACCGCTTTTAGGTTTACTTTTGCGACACCAAATTCTATGAAGATGTCAAGAAAGGGATTATTTAGTTTGAGACGCCACTTTATAATACAGTATAACACCAATTATTCGAACTACAGTTATGGCAGGTTTCGAGAAAAAAAATAGAAATTAACAAAATCCACATTTAAAAAGTTTCTGAACGGTGAACAAAACTTACCCTTATGGTAAGTTTTGAAAAAGTAAATAAACATTTAAAGGAAAAAAAATCACGTATTTTAATCCAAATTGTATATTTTTGTACGATGTATTCGACAAAATAGCAAAATTGAATTTTCATACGTCTACCGAAGCATGATATCTTACAAAAGGTCTTTTAAATGTTTGAGCTTAACGACTTCAGTCGTCCATGGATTTCCAGTTTTTTTGCAATACAAATAAACTTTAAATTAATGAAAATATTCGATGTTGATATTTTTTTTCCAATCGAAAGCTTTGGGATGTTTATCGGAAGCTATATTTAATTAAAGAATACAAATTAAAAAATATATATAATATGCATGTATTAGAAATATAAAGTAGACTATTTTTCAGAGTAAACAACTTTAATTCTTGTCTTTTTTCTAAGTTATCAGAGGATTAAAATATCATAAAACTTAATAATTAACCATTTGAAAATAGCTTTTGCAAGTACAATATTAATTTCGAGCTTTATAAATGAAAAAAACAATATTTTTTAATAAACGAAACAAAACAAAACAAATCAAAACACGCACAAAAAATAACCCACTTCTAAAAAGAAAACAAACAAAAAACAAATCTTTCAAAAAAAAAACCACAGTAAATAATTAATAAGAACTTATTGAATGAGAATTTAAATACAGTATGTTGTTTTGTTGCACTGTTTAATTTTCCATTTGCACTAGCATCACAAATATTCACCACAATAATTAATAGATCTTTTCACAATTACTCCAACATATTATTAACTTCCTTTACTAGATTTAAAATTTTGCTGACGACACATTTTTGAGAGTTTAATAAGAAAAAACTTTCTTTGAATTCAATATTTCCACACTTACAATTCTTCAAATTAGAAATCCGTCATGTAAGCAAGTCCTTTTTTTTTTATTTATTTAGTATATCACTGTTGCAGTCCAGAAAACCGTACGGGTATTTTGACAAGTGATTATGATTTACGATCTTCTTCAATTTAACGCTTCCGGTCTTTTTGAAAGGTGCAAGAATGTTTGTGGGAAAAATGGACAAGTGGAGAGTAAAGCTGTAGAGCGTTCTCAGTAGCAGGATACATTGCTAGAGATTAGAAAAGAAAAATTGTTTTCTAAGAGTTAAGTTTAAGAAACGTACTTGGATATATTTAGTCGTGCGAATAGGTGAAAAAAATAGTTTTGCTTTATGTTTGAAATGGTACGTTGGTTTTGTTATAAAATTATTTGTAGTTTGAAAATAGATTTGGGGTATTTTTATAAGGAAGAGTTAATAGAATGAATATATTTGTATTGTCACATCGAATCGTATTTATAAAATTGTTTTCATAATAACGTTTGAATTTTATTAATATTGCATGCGGATTTTTTCTGAAGTATTTTTAAGAGATGTTTTTTTTTTCATTTTGATAATTTAATACAACAGACTTTAGAAAAAACATAACATAGAATTGTTATGAAACATAGTTTGTACATCCTGTCTATTTAAATGATGTTTGGTCGTATTTTCAAAATGTATTTTTTAGCTATCGCTGCTTGCTTTTTACCTCCACAAATATACTTAAATTATCTTCTTATTGATGTAAAAAACTTAATAAAAAATTAAAATGGAATTAACTGTGGTTTAGAATATTAACACACTAATTAAGTGATCTGAAATATCTTTTTTGTTTTTCATAAAAATCATGCAAAACTTGAAGTCTAAATTTTTAACTAGAGAACTACATATAGAATATGTGTACTTTATTTTGTCAAATTGAATGTATTGGAATGTATTTTAGAAAACAAATTAACGATATTTAAAAACACACATGCATACATGCTTTCCGTGAGTTATCTTAATTTTGAGTAACAATAAAATACAGTTGCACGAAATATGTTTGGCAAGATACACGTATTAAACTAGAAAGAACATTATAAGAAATAATACAATCTAAAAACCACAGTTTGAAAACAAAGACAAAATGTGAGCTGGATGGTTAGATAAAAAAGGTTCTAACCCATAATGCCACAATTTCGTATACACTCAGCTTTAATCTGATTTTCTATAACCATTATAAGTTCACTGTTATTTTATTTAAATAATTTATTCTATAGCAATATATATTATGATATTTTTTTAAATAATTTTTAACAGCTATTGTGCTTTTTTCTACTGATAAAGATTCAAAATTGTTAATATTTCTGTAAATTTTTATAATTGACCTTTGGGCATTCAATATTTATTTAAAAATGTGTATGTCGATGACTAAAATAAAAGTCATTTTCTCTTCAGCTTTTTAGCCCAAATGAAGGTATTAGTAACAATGTAAAGGTGGAGATCAGCTCTTTTCTCATTGCACAAACGCTGTATGCCAATTCCAAATAATAAATTTGTATTGCAGGTTTTAAAATAAATCACATAGTTTTCTATTAAGTTCGAAATCTTCTTTTTGCAATTTCCCGAAATTTTAAAAAAGTTGATCGATAACGCTCGTATTCGATTTTGTTATAAAACCTCATTGAAATTATATGGTTTAACTAATGCAATTCACTCTCAAGATCTAATAGGTCTTCAAAAATATAAGTAAAAGCTTAATAATTCATTAACATCTGGTTATGACTTTCATGATAATGGATTTTTGACGTAAAATTCCCATCATTATCGGTGATTAAAACTACTGGAGTTTCCAAGTTACATATAAAAAATATCTATCCTAAAAACGATTTTGCTATATTGAATATCTTTTTCGGCAACCACACAGTGTCCTAATATTAAAAAAAAATAGTTGAATCTTTATTCTATTTTTTAAATACAAAATGATTTTTTATAAAGTATTAAGTCTAGAGAAATGGTTAATGGTAATATATTACGTATTATGATAAAAATTACGAGAAGTTTTGGGAAAAATCTTTTTAAGTTTTATTTTTAAATATAAAAATATGAAAGTTTTACTTATTCATCAATTTTTTATGCGATAAGCAGTCAAAATTGAGTTCTAATACTTTTTCAAATAGATTTATTAAAGCTAATATACACAGTTGATTTAAAACTTGTGAACTCTCATAGCAGATATCTTTTCAAGCTTTCACTTTTAAATATTTTTGTTCTAATCATTAAACGAAACATTTTTACTTCATTATTTTTAAGAGAATGTAACAAAAAAAAAGAACTTTAACATTATAATTCATTTAATCATTCCGCCGTAATCTCGTTGCTAAATCGTCGATATTTTCAACATAAAATATTTTTAAAACGTTCAGAAAGTTTAAATTAATTTAAAAAATACTTTTAAAAAGCCATTTTGTTGGAAAAATTTACTTAATCTCATTTACCTATGCTGAATTGTAATAACTTTAGAATTATATAATTTAATAACTTTGATTTGAAAGCAATTTTATTTAAATATTTATCAAATAGAATAGCGATTTACCTATTTCATCTTGTTGGAGGAATCTTACAGTAAAAAATATCATCTTAAAAAGAGTTTTATTTTGTGTAAGTTTTCTTAGTAACATTAGTATACGGCAAATGTGACTATCACGGTGTTCTTTCTTTGTGATATCTTCTTTTTGACAAAATGTTTCACAATCGTTTTAAAACTGTCTTTTTTTATCGGAAAACAAACTTCTCTTTGGCATACATGCGGATAAAGTGCACACAGCACAATTATAATAAAAAAATTGAAACAATTGCTGTAAAACGATCTTTACGAACTATGTTGTGTATGACCATTCTAACTTTGAAAACTGTTCCTTTATACATGCCATACATTAAACTTTACTTTTAAAATGATAATATTAGAACTAATATGCAAATTACTAAATTTAATAAGAATGTGAATCCTAAATTTTGTAGTCATTATATTCTTTATTTACTAATTTTATTAATTGAAATTTCAGACAAGAATGCTTCCAAATGTTTAGATTATTTGTTTACATTAATTAAAATTACATTATATTGGTTCGTATAACGTCACACTAGAGCTACACTAACGAGAAGGAAATATCAGAAAACACTTCTTTGTACTTTTAAACAGCGTCAGATAACGAAAATAGCATCTGAGCTCACACTGCTCTATACAAATTTTCTTACTATAATTAACTTGAGAGTATTTATATAATTCAAACTTAATACATATCCCCAACTTCCATCAAACAAAATCGACGAGTCCTAGGTTGCACGAAACGAGACTCGAACTTAAGAACTTTCAATATCAAGTCCTGTACAGACTAGACTGGACTAGGATGGCCTAAACTTCAATAATAAGACACTCCACAAAATATTCTAATTTGTTTCGGTACTTAAAAAGAAATTTAATGGTTATAAAAAGGCAAATATTTTTTTAAAAAATTCTTATCTGTCTATAAATTTTTCTGTGTTTACTTAGACGAATATATATTCTCATCAATTCTTCTTGGCTTAACCGTAATCTTTGGTTATGAATTTAGGAGAAAAAAATAACGTAACATAATATATAAAAATACCGATCTAATAAATGTTCTTTTATTTTGTACTCCAAATGGATTTCATTTATAAAATGGTATAATATTTCACGAGTAATAAAATAACGGTTATAGAATCATAAAGATGTACTTTTAGGAAATGTTGAACTATAAATTCATTGTGCTTTGTATCATAGTTTGACTGTTTTATTTTTTGAAACACATGCAAATAAACTATCTCATGAAATTATTAAACAAATAAACTAAAATGCAGTCGGTTCAATATTTGGAATTTTTTTTAATCATGCAAAATTGTTTACTTATTAACTTTTGGTTAAACTTATTACGGAAAATTTAGCTTTGAATAAGGGATAAAGCTCCTCATTAAAATTGTTTCAACATATTATTTTACTTAAAAATTATACAAATATAACTTAGATAAATTAATAAGTAATAATTGCTTCAGGAATGGATTTTCCTTACGAGATGTATTTTTAAATATTTAAAATAAAGTAAATTTGATTTTAGACGTTATGATATTTGATGATAGACATCATTATAATGTATTATGGAAAACATAAAATGTTAGTTATCATTGATGAACGTTATTATAAATACCATTTTCATATATATTTTTATTAATAATATTATTTATAATTATTTTTATTAAATAATATTATTTTTATTTATTTTTATTAAATAATATTATTTATATTTATTTTTATTAAATAATATTATTTATATTTATTTTTATTAAATAATATTATTTATATTTATTTTTATTAAATAATATTATTTATATTTATTTTTATTAAATAATATTACTTATATTTATTTTTATTAATTATATTGTTTATATTTATTTTTATTAATTATATTGTTTATATTTAATTTATTGTTAATTACATTTTTTATATTACTTTTTTATTAATTATAATATTTATATTAATTTTTTATTAACTATATTATTTATATTAATTTATTGTTAATTATATTATTTATAATAAACACATCTCATTATGCGAAAACTTTTATTGAAAAATTTATAACACAGTGAGGCAAGGAATAACTCAATAGAAACTTTGCAAGTTAAACACAAACACCAAAATGATGTTTGACTTATTGGACTTTAAATATTTGATTCAAGTTGGCCTGACTGATTGTTTTATTCGAACTCATTTAAACAGTTTATTTCCACAAACAATCCTTACATCAAAATCTCACATAGCGAAGCCAGGACAAATGGGAACTTCAAAGCCTTAAAGAAAGGACTTTTGTCATTTGCCTCAAGCACATCCAACCTTATCGCATGTATAAATGAAGTCCAGAAAATGAAGGAAGAATAGGAGCCAATTCGAATGCCTCACAGAACATTTTCTCGTTTAGTATTCTAGTGTCGAAGAGTGATTTCTCAAAGCAAATTAAATTATCCACACAATTAGCCCTGAAGACGAGTGTGTTCTCTTTAGAATATATTTTTGTTCGTTATCCTGACACCTTGGATGTTTAAATGCAAATTGCCAATTTAGATATGTTAATAGATTGAAATTGTTGAAAAGTATTATATAAATCGTCGAGGGGTCAGTACTACAAATAGATAACTGCAAAATTGGCATAATATGGTTTATTATTTTATGGGGATTTGTATAAACAGTTGATTTGTAGTTTTAATACTAAAACGTCGTTATGTTTGCTATATTTGGTCAGGTTGGTTGGTTATATGGAGTTTAATGGCAGACGGGCCAAATATAGCCAAGCTGCGCCAAACTTTCGGTTTTTCTTTGGCCAGGAATATTGAAATTACTTGGTTGGCATGTGCCTCCAGGTCCCAATGTACACTCAATTGTGCATCTCAGTTTTGGGCTCAACAATATAAAATAATATTAACAGTCAACTCCGTGGACATCTAGTGACTTCTTGAGAATCTTTGTACACTAAAAGTTACAAACATACAAAAAATAAATTGAACAAAAATTTCAAATTTGTACAAAATAAAATAATATTTAAAAAAAGAAAAACCGACATTTAGAAAACCGACTAAAAACAGTAAAATATTTTTTAACATTACGCACCAATAGAAAATATGATTTAATATTAATTTTATATTTATTTCAACGTTTTGTAATAGGTGCCAAAGTTTAAGTATGGTTTTTGTAAGATGGCACCAACTTCAAAAAGTTGTGAGAAGTATAAAATTAATATTAAATAATTAAACTTTATCAACTTGTACGTAAAATTAAAAATTATTTTATAATTTTTAGCGCATTTTCCTTAAAGTTTTTTTTATTTTTGTTTTATAGAATATTTTATTTTTCCCTTTTTAGTTTTTAATTTAACGGATGGCTTCACCTTCTGCTATTATTCACCAAAAATTTCAAGTTGTTTCTCCCATTTTCCCACGTCCCGGATCCGGTCTAATAAATGTCGTGTAAACAAAACATAATGTCTCAACAGTATATATTGTAAAACCATCCCTATCCATGCTAATAAATGCCGGATGAATGACATGACATTGTTGTACAATTCAACGTTGAAAATATTTTGAAATCTGAGTAACTGTAAATCTTTTTTATACGGCTGACCAGCCCGAAGGCATACAGCGAGTAATCTGAGAAACTGTAAAACAAAAATCTGTTTATCTAATATTTCCGGATATATAACAGCCGGAAAACCTATTTTTTGCATTTTTTGCAAAAGTGCATTTTTGTAATCCAACAACAAAAAAATTATCGAAATCGAACAATATTTTCAAACAGTCAGGTTAATTGAGAGTTCCAGATGATAGTTAAATGCCGGATAACCGTATGTTTCTTTCAAAAGATGACCTAGTGAGACATTCTCTACCTAGAAAAAAAAGTAATTTTCCAAATATATGAATTGGAGCAGAAATCTTGCGCGAACGTAAATTAAAAAAATAAAATAAGATAAATAACAGTCGAATTGATAACCGCTTTCCTTTGGAGCAGTTTGACGGTTTTGGTTGGCCCTCTTTAATTTAGTTAACAATGGCAAGTGTTGTTTCTTTTTATTCAAAAACCCTAAGAAACTAATAAGGTTTTTTTTAATGACAAATTCACTTCCTATTTGGAATCTGGAAGATTAATTTTTTTACAACAAATAAGAAGTATTTGAAAGTATTATATGAATGTGTTCTCGACTTAGATTAAATTAATCGGTACAAAAGCATTCGATTGAAATCCGGTATCTCATTGTTCAATCAGTTTGATAAACCGTTTTCAATAGTTAACAAATTTGATTTGTATGGATCTGAATTTCAATTAGTTGCAGGTAAAAATAAATCAATAAAACTCACAATTTATTAAACGGAAGGGTTAATTATCTATACTGGTAGTAGAATGGCAAAACTTATTGCCAAACAATTTTTTCAAATGTTAGTTATATATACCTAGTAATAGAAAATAGTGTTCTTTCATTTTTGAACTTTTGTGGTTAAGACCACTTGTCAGCCATCCCTACCAATAGTGACACGAATGGGAAATCGTATAAAAATTATGATTAAAATAGTAATTAAAGTAGTGAACTGTTTTTACCAATGAGTCAAAGAAGCTCGTCTCATTTTAAGCCAATATAGTAAGCAAATACAATAAAAGTGTTATTTATAAAATTATTATACTAAAAATCACTTGATACCTGTAATAAATCATATGAGTAAAGGTACGGTACATCGTTCAATGTTCAACAGTATTTTATTGATACATTTGTTGTATCCCGTCTCAAGTTTTAATTTTGGAATTTTCCAAGAATTAGATAAAAGTTTTATTCAATAGTCAGCATTTTAAGAACCGCATTAAACTGTATATTTTTCTTAAAAATGATGGTGACAGAATATTCAAGAGGGCTTTAATTGTCTACTGTTCAGTTGCAATGGAAAACACTCATTAGAAAATCACTCATAACTATACAATTTAATATTTATTCGATATGCTTGTCATTTTTTAATATCTATATCACGAGATCAGTTTCAAATAAATCACACTAAAAATGAAGGTTAAAGAAATTAAAATGCTAATTTAGTATGATTATCTCCAACATTCATTATTAAATCCCCAACTTTCAAAACAAGATAAAAAGTTTCCCCTTTTTCTCCAAGTTTCATTTTCAGATTTTTATACCAAATTCAGCAAATTAATTGAGTTTTCGCGTTGAAAGGTATACTACTAAAATTAATTTGTCTTCTTATGTTTAAAAAATTTAATTCGGTTTAATTTTTCGCTAATAGAATCATCCATCAAGAATGAATTTGTCATGCCTTTTTTCAAATCAATAATTGTTTGCTCATATTTTAATCATTAGATGAAAAACTTAAAACTTAATCGATAAAGTAATCAATTATGTACTTTCGATTAACATTTGAAATATATAATAGGTGGTCACAAAATGTTGGGCGATGATTATTGTTTGTTTTACTACACATAATATATCATGTGTTTTGTATATATGAACCTACCAATTTGTGATCACCCTGTATGTTAGAGGCATCGTAATATATTATTTATATTTCTCCTATGATAACTAAGAGATTATTTTTGGATTATTAAGGGAGACCCGAGCCCCAAATCCTAATTTGTTTATTAATGAATTCAGAATTACCATTTTTTTTATATTATTAGAACATCTTTTTCTGAACAATAATCAAAAACAAAAATATACTTAAAAAAATTATTTTTGTTATTTTACGCATTTTTCAGCTTAAAAAGACTTTTTTTAAAAACACTACTCCTCTTTCAATTTTTAATGTTTTTAATTTTTTTTAATTGATTAAATAACATCAAAGTAAACTACAAACGTATGAATAAACTTTTGCAGATTTGTGTTTTAATTGTTTTCAAAAACTTATTTTACGTTCAATACCCCAAAAATATTCAATTTTTTTAGTTTAATAATTTGTAAAAATATAATTTATAACTTAATTTAAAAAAGCTATACATACGTTTCTAAAACAGACATTAGAGCTTCAAAAACTATTAACAGTTAAGTTTTAAGTGAATTATTTACAAAGCCTTAGCATTTTAAACGTGACCAAAATTAAAAAAAAATATTTTGAGTAAATGACGATTGTTGAAGACGAAAAGAATGCAGAAAAATGATAAATGGTATGTAAACATCTAAAAAAACATATGTTTTGTTTCTTTTACTGTTTTGAAATTTTTTACCCACCTTCTTAAGTACGTTTAGCATCGTTTTATGAAGTAATTGTTTTTTTTTGCAATTTTCCGGATTTTGGGGCTCGGGTCCCACTTAAACAGGTTTGATTATTGGAAAAGTAACTGATATGAGTCGCTAATTTTTAGTAATTTTGCAAATCTCACTTTGATGTTTATCTTTAAAAATATGCTATTTATCTGTCAAAAACGAAGATAATAATGAACATATTTACCACGTTAATCTTATTAAGGATCACAAACGATCAACACTCAGTCACATTAGAGCACTGAATCCACGACATATATATAAAATGTTCTGATGTTCTGTGTTCCTGTTAGCAGAATTGGTGAGCCGCTTATCAGGCACTCCCCCGTCTACAGAGTTCACCATTCTACAGAGTTCACCATTCTACAGAGTTCACCATTCTACAGAGTTCAACATTCTACAGAGTTCACCATTCTACAGAGTTCACCACACTGAGTAGCCAAAAATAATATGACAACCTGACGTCTTTAATTAAATGAGCTGAAACTTCACGCTGTTTCCGATAGAGAGCGAGATAAGTTTAAAAAGAAATAGAAGGTGATTGCATATATTGTTAGTAGAAGCGTTTTGTACGAACATGTATGGGTAAAAAACTCAATTTGATCGACTTTGAATGCCGGTTGATTTTGAATGTTTAGAGTAATGGAATAAGCATCTGAAAAAACGCTGCATTTGTAAAATGTTCAACAGCATCTGTAGAGAAAGGGTTTAAAAACGGAACTGTTAGACGCAGGGTCAAATTATGTAATCATTTCTAGTGCAAGCAATTAAATGTCTAATCAGTATAATATTAAAATTTATATTGTGTTATATTACTATAAAATATTTTTAAAAAAAAAAAGGATCTTATTATACAACATTTTTTAGTACAGGTAAATATAAATCAAATAAGAAAAATAATAAATACATGCATAAAATTGAAAATTACATTTTTGAGGGCCCGATATATTTTAATTAATTTTTTTTGTATAAACTTTTGACATTAATATACTACTTTACCCACCCCATTCAAGTTCGACTTAAAAATTTTATAAATATCGACCTTCCCTAATATGTATTCTTTCGCTCGTTAACGCGATAATAGTTTTGGCAAATAATCGACAATTTGGCGGTATGGATTGTGGTAATACAAGTTTTTGGCGATTGCGAAATCTGAGACCTGACAGCATAAGTTGGATGCGGATTAACTAAATAATCAAAACATTTTTGATTGAACAATTGATTAAAAATTACAATGCAACTGTTGCTAGTACGCGGCTTGTCTTATCCAAAAACCGGGTCCCAACGAGCTTCCCATCGGTCGTCAGCGGCTATTGAATGCTCAAGCATAAAGGGTAGTGGCCAGGTTTGTAAGCAATAGTGCAACAAATTACAGCATATTTTAATCCTCTTAGTAATCCTTACAGTATCCTCTTAAAAGATTTCTGAACACAATTCGCCTAACATTGCAGCATATGGAAATCTGAAGTGTTTGGAATATGATCATAATGTTTTGTGTAAGTAGTGTATCAAGATTAATTACTAATATAAATGAAATTATTTTTGAAGTTACAAAATTATTGCTAGTTTCCAAGTTACTTCAAAATTTCTAAAATAAATTCTTAAATTAAATTATTAGAGTTTTTAAAATAAAAATTAAGACCGACTAGCATCACAAAAACGGGGGCCGGATAGCCCATTGGATAAAAGCGTCGGCTGCGAATCAAAGGATTCACGGTTCGAACCTGTGCGAGGACTAGACTAAAGAATAGTAAAAAAATAGTGATATTGCGATCGGAGGGTTGCCAACTTCGCTACCAAAATACTAGAATGTCGTCCACAAAAATTATCGGGGTGTATACGGGACTGGCGCACGATAAATCTGATCGGGGTCAAAAGTCCTGACGTCTATTGAAGGCGTTGGGTGCCAGCTCAGGTGTTGTCCTCGTCATCTGACCATGGTTCAAAAATACGAGGCGTCGTTCCCGGGTCTTTCCTTCGAGGTAGGTCCCGAACCGTCGCCAATAGCCCACTGTGCAGCTCTAGTGCGACGTTAATTAACCAACCAAACAATCACAAAACACGGTCACAAATAATCAGATAACTTTAAGAACGAAAACAGTACTTAAAACCATTTTTCAATAGGGTCTTCCCCAGTTCCCAGACCCCCTTAACAGAGTGCCTTAATTGTGATAAACTCCCTTTCGAAAATCTTTGTACACACACTCGAACTCAATAGATTTGCCAAGGAGAAGCTAAATCATAAAGCTGCATGATGATTAAAGTCCCCAATGTATTAACTACAACCAATAAAGCTCTTTCTAAGCATCAAAACGACAGTAAAATATCTCATAAATTCTCCAGTCTCTTTCACCAGTGGAGTCCCTCGGCGTCTCCATCGTTATTTACCCCTTTGCTTTAGCGTCTCCATCGTTATTATTTACCCCGTCTTTTTATCGTTCACCCACGGGACCCGTTCCAGAAGAAGGCCGACGGAAAATGCCTGGCAGTAGATATTAATATCTGCAGAAAGATCGAATCAACGGAAAGGATTCCAGGGAATTAGTTTTTAGAGGCAGTTAAAGGAGGTGTTTAGGTGTCAACATCTTCAAGATATATGTGCGGTGAAGGTTGAGAAAGTCAGGTGAATAAAGGCTATTTGGTGGTTTTATGACTATTTAGTGAGAAAAGGTGGTATGTTATGAGTCATGCGTGTTCTTTTAAATACGGTAGACTTTAATAATGCATTTTTGTTAATATTCTCTTATGGTCAGGTAGCCATTGCATCAAAGTACAATAACGCTTCCTTTAGAATTATTTTTCAAAATATTGCTTTGCTGTAGAATAATTTTTTCTTAAGTAAAAGAACGTTGAAAATACAAATATTTCTGGTATATTCTTTAAGTAATTACGTACTGTCAATCTAATCAATTTCTGATTGATTTATAAATTTTATAGACTTACTTTTTATTAATTTATATTTGTGTAGTCTAAAGTCTAGTTTTTATTTCAGTACAGCTGAGTTAGCAGTACAATATAAAACATATAAAAATACCAATTAAAAATGATTTCCTCTCATTATTTAGCATCGCCAAATTTAACATCTAATTTATATAATTATAAGCAATGCTTAAAATGACGAAATTGTTCCATATTTAAAAAAATATCTCACAGTAATACTAAATGCAGCAGAACTGTTCAACAATTTTTTTTCTCTTTATTTATGATTTTAATAATTTATGCAATTTAGAAAAACATTAATTTATAATATATTGCATGGTTAAAATGAGGGGCTGACATGGGGAAGACAGTAAGTTACAAAAAGTAAATTTTACAGGGAAAGCAAAAAAACGGGTTTTTCAACGTAGAAGCATGCAAGTGCCATCTTCCGTCGCTCGTAGAAACTAAACCATTTTGCTGATTGACTTGCTGTTTATTTCATTGCATTGGCTTGAGCGTTTACTGTTTTTTCCGTGAAAAACTCGAAAAACTCGAAATTTGTGACTTACTGTCTTTTTCATGTCAGCCACTCAAATTTAGTTAAAATTCACACTACCGAAATAAATGGCTTTAGTACAAATTATTTGATTATTTAATTTATGATGATATTTTCCGTCATACAGATTAAAAATGTTGTGCTGTTCAAAATATTGTGCCAATTTAAATCAAGGCTATTTTTATTAGTACTTACACGAGTACTTAAGCATGTTTGTTTTTGTTCAAGTTAAAAAAAAAGATTTTCTAGATCTAACCAATCTGGGCAACATTTCCAGATATTACATTTTTGTAAATTGCATGCATTCTCAATTTTTTTCTCTCTCTATTTCAGAATATTGCTTTATAAAAAATTTTGTAAATAATTTCGAGATATTAAATAAAGTAATTAAGTTTGATACGTTTTAAAATTAGAAAAAACATCAATCTCCATATTTAATTGTTAATTAATTTGTAATTAAAAAAAATAAGGTTAACATAAATTTCATGTAATTTTCAAAATGTTATTTGTTAAATTTTTATAGTTTATGAGGGAATATCAGTCAACCACTACGGATTCATTTGATTAATATATATAACTTCAAGTAATAAGTATCTCTAACAATATTTAAAACTTAACAGAAGGGTTTTATCTTAGGAAAAATGCTGAAAAACTTATCAATAACTGTAACTTTTAGATTAGCAAGACAGTTTGTTGACTTAAAGCCAATTGAAGGATTAACAAGTGTACCTCATTTTCATCATTACCGCTATATTTTGCATATTGTTCACGCTGAAATGTTTTTGGATGAGTTCATTATTTTTTATCCAGGTTCGAGGTTCAAATGTTAAAGTTAAGAGTACAGTGTGTTAAATGCGATAAGTGTAGCTAATCACCAAAATAACGGAATTCGAACTTACAAACGTAGTTAAAGAATTTTTTTAAATCTACATTATCACCACAAAAATGTCAAGTAAAAAATAAACATAAATATGAATTACAAAAATATAAAAATTTCGCTGAAATTAACGTCACAGCAAATTTAAACAAGTACGAAATTTCATAAAAACGTGGCTCAATATATTAAAAAAAAGTTTAAAAAAATCAACAGATTATTCTTGAATCAGTTTTATCAAAGTGCCCAAATACCAGTTTTACTAATCGATTAACTTAAAAACTAAGAAATAACGCCTTGCACTTCTTTTATTTTTTACGAGGCAATGCCATTGCTAATGCATAAAAATATTAAAAAAAGGGAACCAAATGATAAAAATCTAAATCAATTATAGTAGCAACCCTCCAGGATTAAAATCAAATCAAATGTTGAAACTAAGAGAGCGATTCTCCATTATTTCTTCTAACCATTCCCCATAAATCTCACATTAAAAATAATATAAATTGCTGAAACTATTTTTACACGAAGGTAAAGTGACTTTTATTGAGATTAATTTCTTTTGTAATAAATCGTTCTCCATTTATAAAAGGTTAACTTGAGAGTACTTTTTTGCAACTAGAACAAAATATATAAATATTTAAATTTAATTATAAGGAAACTGGTCTCTGAAAGTTTCTAAAATAGCTAAAAACTTACTAAAACCTTACTTCTCTTTTTATGTAAAGCAATAAAAAAATATTTACTTTTTTTAAATATTTGCAGAAATAGTTAATAATATAGTACGCGGCTTTAAAAAAATGAACTTACTTGTATACTTAAACTTCGCCAAAACAAACCTTACAATTCATCAGTGTTTTAATTTTCATAATTATACATTTTAACATTAAAAAAAGACTTAATATCATAATATCCTTGTATAAAAAAAGTCACACAATTAAATAATAAAAACAAAATTATTCAATGGTTTCTATTTTCATAAAACGTCAAATAAAACGTTTGTTAAAATACCATACGAATATAAAAGCTGACACATCTAAATTGTCAGTTATTTAAAATAAATTAAAGCACATGAATATATTCTAGTATAAATATATCTTATCATTAGGATACGGCCATTTATAGGGCGATCCCATACACAGAGATACGACCCTTTTATCAACCAGTTTCTACATACATTCCTACAAACCTTTCAGGGCACTATTACAAACTATTAATAGAAGGAATTATTATATATAAAGAGATCTATACCTATCGCAATAGAACTCAAATAACCATTCATAGTCATCGCATTCATTTGGATACGATCCGTTTATAGGGCGATCCCATACACAGAGACACAACCCGTTTAGAGCGCGATCACACACACAGATACGACCCGTAACGAAGTTCTCTAAAAATATTCTATTCAAATTATATGAATCAAATATTTTATAGTTGACAAAAAAAATCCGATTGCCTTTTCAGATTGGTTTGGTTTGGTTAATCAACGTCGCACTAGAGCTGCACAGTGGGCTATTGGCGACGGTTCGGGGCCTATCTCGAAGGAAAGACTCGGGAACGATGCCTCGTATTTTTGAACCATGGTCAGATGACGAGGACAACACTTGAGCTGGCACCCAACGCCTTCAATAGACGTCGGGACTTTGGAACCCGATCAGATTTATCATGCACCAATCCCGTATACACGCCGTTATTTTTGTGGATGTTCTGGACGACATTCTAGTATTTTGGTAGCGAAATTGGCAACTCCGATCGCAATATCACTACTTTTTACTATTCTTTAGTCTAGTCCATCGCAAGGTTTTGATTGGTTTGGTTTTGTTAAATAACGTCGCACTAGAGCTGCGCAGTGGGCTATTGGCGACAGTTCGGGGTCAATCTCGAAGGAAAGACCCGGGAACACATACACATTCACATACACATTCACACACACATTCATACACACATTCAAACATGCACCTCGTTAATTTAGAACAATGGTCAGATGACGAGGAAACACCTGAACTGGCACCCAACGCCTTCAATAGACGCCGGGACTTTCGACCCCGATCAGATTTATCGTGCACCAGTCCCGTATACACGCCAGTATAATTTGTTGGATATTCTGGACGACTTTCTAGTATTTTTATAGCGAAGCTGGCAACCCTCCGATCGCAAGATCACTACTTTTTACTTTTCTATGTCAAGTCCATTTCACGGATTCGAACCACCAATCCTCTGATTAGTAGCTCAACGCCTTACCAACCGCAAGGTTTTGAACCGGGGACCCTTGGATTCCCAGCTGACGCCTAATCCACGAGGCCTTTGCCTTTTCAGAAATTTGAAAACTTATAAGTTTCATTCAAACATTCGGAATTCTGTGTGCAGGTTAAAAAAGGGTGAGCTGCTAAGTTCTTCCAGGGGCCCAAGTGATGCGAAGGGCGGCCACGATCTTGTCGAATTCGTTTTCCTTATAATGAATCCACCGTATAATGAATGGTTGAAATAACGTCATACTTGAGCTGCATAGTGCGGTATTGGGGACGATTCGAGGTCTATCGTAGTTTAGTTTGGTTAATTAACACCGCACTTGAACTTCAAAATGGGCTATCGGTGACAGTTTGGGGTCAACCTCGAAGAAAAGACCGGAGTAGAACATTGGTCAAACAATTTTGAATTTTGATCAGATTCGAGTCGGCCTGGTAGAAGAAAATCCTTTACTTATAATTTACGAAATATATAGAAGATGAATATCATCTGTTTGGTAATATTTAAATTAGATATTTATAAAAAAAATATTTTACTTTTGTGCATGATATATTATTGTTTTGCACTTGTTATTGTAAAAAATATGTATCCCATACAAGGCAATTAAAAATTAATATTTAAAAATAACGAACTTAAAAAAAATATTTATACCAAGCATATCATGATTACTCGCAATTAAAACATAGCATATTATTTTTTAAACCAATAACCGAAAAGTATGTATTTATCAACGCTTCCGTTGCATATCCACAATGCTACCATCATCTGGCCACTGTTCCAAAATACGGAGCAGTGTTCACGGGTACTTCCTACCAGATAGAACCCGAACTTTCTCCAATAGCCCACTATGTAGCTCTAGTGAGAAATTAACCATCCAACTAACCGAGTCTTTCCTTCGAGATAGTCTGTCCCACTGTGCATATATAGTTAGTGCGATGTTAATTCCAACGAAGCTCAGGTGTTGTCCTCGTCATCTGACCATGGTTCAAAATTACGAGGCATCATTCCCGGGTCTTTCCTTCGAGATAGGCCCCGAACTGTCGCCAATAGCCCACTGTGCAGCTCTAGTGCGACGTTATTTAATAAAACCAAAACTAATTAACAAAAACCAAACAAAAAAATTCACAATACTACGAACTACGACCCGCGTAAGATCTCTCTTGGGATTGATATCGTAAAACGTCACTTCCTTTCAGAACGATTCCAACACGGAATCATTCCAACGAGGTGTTGCTACGGCCCCTGTACTCCCAAATGCCATTAACATTTATTGCGCTCATTATCCTGAAATTTAAACTTACATAAAAAGTTATACGAATAAAGAACTAAAAAGTGTACTTACTTTTAAAAATAAAATGACTTTATTAAGACATCTGCATTTTAGCCGTCTTAAACTGATTTGCAGCCTGTAACCTGTAAGTATATTTGATCAATTTTAAATAGCATTTAATAAATTCTGAAAAAAAAAATATTAATGAATGTTATGGGTTGACTTACTAATGAATATCTTTAATTTTTACATTTTTACTTGTAGCATCGAATCAATTTGCAGAATTAACAACTTTAATTCTTGATTTAAAAAAAAACCGCATAACAATTTGTTTTCGAAATTCCAAAATACAAAGCAATTAATAACTTAAATTCAATTTATTTAGACACCAAGGTTAACATAATGGATAATATAACTACTTAGACTATTTGATAGATTGAGATATTTGAAAAGGGAAATATAAACACAGACATAATCATGTGTGTGAAGAAAATAAACACATTTTGATACAGAATTTCATCGTAGGTAGGTGAGTTTAAAGGCTTATGCTATTAGCGTAGATGCTAAGCTTTGCCAGTGTTTCTTTAGTTAGATGAGTTAAAGTGGTGTTAACTTTGGGTCTTCTTCAAGAAGTGGATAAGCGCTTTAGCTATTTTTCGATTTTTTGTTGCCATTTCGCATAGTCAGTTGTATTGAAGAGGGACAATTCCTATGATTCTTCAAGCCCCGGTTGCTCAGTTGGTAAGGTGTTCAGCTTCTAATCAGAGGATTGGTGGTTCGAATCCGTGAAATGGACTTGACATAGAAAAGTAAAAAAGTAGTGATCTTGCGATCGGAGGGTTGCCAGCTTCGCTACAAAAATACTAGAAAGTCGTCCAGAATATCCAACAAATTATACTGGTGTGTATACGGGACTGGTGCACGATAAATCTGATCGGGGTCCAAAGTCCCGATGTCTATTGAAGGCGTTGGGTGCCAGTTCAGGTGTTTCCTCGTCATCTGACCATGGTTCTAAAATAACGAGGTGCATGTATGAATGTGTGTGTGAATGTGTATGTGTTCCCGGGCCTTTCCTTCGAGATTGACCCCGAACCGTCGCCAATAGCCCACTGTGCAGCTCTAGTGCGACGTTATTGACACAACCAAACCAAACCTAACCAACCTATGATTCTTCGTAGCTGATTTCTTTCATTTTCGACAGGAGAGGATGAGGTGGTCGTTGGTATCGTGGGTGTTACACAGATTACAGGTCGGAGAAATCTCAAGACCTACTTTATGTAGAATGCTTTTGGTTGGGAGTGAGCGGGTTCGGAGGCGTGAGAGAAGGGTTTCTTCATCTCGTTTGTGGTTTATTAGGTTTTTTGGTTGGTTTGCCTTGTTGAGGTAGGGAAAGGTTTGGTTTGGTTTTGTTAATTAACGTCGTACTAGAGCTGCACAGTGGGCTATTGACGACGGTTCGGGGTCAATCTCGAAGGAAAGACCCGGGAACACATACACATTCACACACACATTCATACATGCACCTCGTTATTTTAGAACCATGGTCAGATGACGACGAGGTGGGGAAAGAGTAGAGCATATTTAGATGTACGCCAGCTGAACTGACTATTTTGCTTGCATTCAGTCAAAACTTGGTTTCGGAGGTCTTCTGTTGAGACCCATTGTGTCAATCCTGACTGAGTTTGAAGAGCAGCCTTGGTAGCTCTATCTGCCTGTTCGTTGACGTCGATCCCGGTGTGGGATGAGACCCATACTAGAGATATAGAGGGACGGAGTGTGCTGCTATTTTAATTGCCTGAGCTAGTTGGAGAATGATTGGGGCTGAAGCTCTCTTTATATTGGCTAGGGCCTTTAGTGCGGAAAGACTATCTGTGCATATCACATAGGGTTTGTTTGGGTCTACTACTTCGCGTTGGACAGCACAAGCTTCTCCTGTGAAAGTGGAGTTTAGATGGTGAATCTTTCCGGTTGTTGTATGGTTGTTGGAAGAGTTGATGATGGCTACAGAAATATTTGTTCCCGATTTAGAACAATCGGTTGCGATTACGGTACTCGAACCTCAGTTCGATTTGCGATATTGATAAAAAAATTTAGGGATATTTGGGGTTTGGAAGTTTTGGAATAGCAGGTCCTTCGTGTGAATCTTTTGGTTTTTGATATGAGCGATCACTATTGGATGGGTATAAGGGAAAATGGTTTTAAGGTCGACGGTGTTTCTAGCAATGAATGAATTGAGCAAAAGGCCTCCTGGAATCCTATTGTAGGTTGCAGGGGATGCAATTTGTCCGATTTCGTTTGTTATTTGTTTAACTGGGAATTTGTTATCGAGGGCTAAATGCTTCAGTAGGAAGGTTAGAGCCATTGCCTGACTCCTTTCCTTAGCCAGGCCCGGTTTCAGCCAGGAGGTTTGGTTTGGTTTTGTTAATAACGTCGCACTAGAGCTGCACAGTGGGCTATTGCCGACAGTTCGGGGTCAATCTCGAAGGAAAGACCCGGGAACACATACACACTCACACACATATTCATACATGCACCTCGTTATTTTAGAACCATGGTCAGATGACGAGGAAACACCTGAACTGGCACCCAACGCCTTCAATAGACGTCGGGACTTTGGACCCCGATCAGATTTATCGTGCACCAGTCCCGTATACACGCCGTTATTTTTTGCGGATGTTCTGGACGACTTTTCTAGTATTTTTGTAGCGAAGCTGGCAACCCTCCGATCACACGATCACTACTTTTTACTTGTCTTTGTCAAGTCCATTGCACGGGTTCGAACCACCAATCCTCGGATTTGTAGCTGAATGCCTTTAACCGCTCGGTCACGGAGGCCTTTTGATCGTTTCCCCCGAAAATCTTTGATTGGTTACTGTTGAGTAGGATGGAAAATCTATTTGGATTCACAGGTCTTTCATTCGAGATAGGCCCCGAATCGTCGCCAATAGCTCACTGTGCAGCTCTAGTGCGACGCAAATTGACCAAATCAAACCAGACCTATTTGGTTTGGTTAATTAACGTCGCACTAGAACTGCACAGTGGTCTATTGGCGACGGTTCGTGGCCTATCTCAAAGGAAAGACCCAGGAACGATGCCTCTTATTTTTGAACAATGGTCAGATGACGAGGACAGCACCTGAGCTGGCACCCACCCAACGCTTTCAATAGACGTCGGGACTTTGGACCCCGATCAGATTTATCGTGCACCAGTGCCGTATACACGCCGTTAATTTTTTGTGGAGGTTCTGGACGACCTTCTAGTATTTTGGTAGCAAAGTTGGCAACCCACCAATCGCAATATCACTACTTTTTTACAATTCTTAGTCTAGTCCGTCGCACAGGTTCGAACTGGAAACCCAGCTGACGCCTTAATCTATTCGGCCACGGAGGCCTTCAAACCTATTTGGAAATCAATAAATAAAAATAATAATGAAAGCGTAATTAATAATTTGATTTGAAGGTTGTAAGATACAATATTATGTCTAGTTATTTTCCTTTTTTTATATTTACGATAGAAATGTAAAATGTCTTCCGAATTTACTGATGCCAAAATATTTTGTAAACAAGCTTTATTGCATCACATTCACAAATCAGTCGACCTTTTCCCGCCAAATTCATAAGTTTAATAACTATTGTTTGTAAAGTTTAAAAGTTATGTATTAAACATCCCTGTTTCAAAATCATAGTAACATAAACACCAGACGTGCACAAATAAATAAGTTTTAGAACAGCGAATCTATTCGAAGGTCTTTGAAGGCTGCAATAACGCAATGAAATATAAATTAAAAGTTGTCATTATTTTTGAATAATATGTCTTTGAAATTAGCTACAACAGGAATTAGGATAGAAACAATCTGTTAGGTTTTATGGGGATAGTGATCTGATCATACACTATAATACCGCGGCAAATAGCTCTATGGACATGTGTTTGATCTATTTCGAAAGGAAATTAGCGCTGTGTCAAATCTTGAAATAAAGTAAACAACTCACGGGTGACGCGTCGGATGAATAGCTTGTTTATCTTAATTTTGTTGAAAAGTTCAACAATTAGTGGTTAAATAAGGGATTAGGAAAGCCGGGGATCTTTCGAAATTTATATTGTATATACGTAAGAGGAGTGTTTTCTTTAAATTTCATTGCATTTTAAGAACAATTAATCAATTTTATAAAAAAATATCTTGTATATCTTTTGTTTGATTGTAATGAAAAAAAAAACATCAAACATATATTAAAATAAACAAGCAAAATACTTTAATATTTTTTTTTTATTTCACACATCGTTATTAATAATTTTAGTACAGCGCCTTTTACAGAATTTTTTTTAAATAAAATTGTTTATTTTTATTATAAATGGAATTATTCTGATTTCTTTAAGCAAGTGTTAGAAAAAAAATTCAGGATTATAAGGGGAAGCGTAAACAAAACGAAGTGTTTAAAAATGCACTATAAATGAACCATCAAAATTCGTATAATTACTTCACAAAGCTTTCCTTCTACCTGAAAGACGTGTTCCCATAGTGTGGATCACGTGGTCAAAGCTTGATGGTTATACCGCATTTTTAAAATAATTTAATTTTGTAACATACAATTTTACTTATTACTAATAAATATAAATGAGCAAATATAATTATCATAACTATAGTAACTATCGCAATGTTGTAAGGACTACGAAAGTAAGTTAAGTTTCAAATCGATATCACATTTGGAAAACGGGGATTACAAATTAATTGCAAGATTTGATTATACATTCAACAGTGATTTATTTTAAATTGAATAATAATAAAAACTTGCATATTTATTAAACTATTATGTACTTTTATATAGATTGTTCCCGGGAAACGTTGTGCTATTTTTACATGCTTTTATTTAACTCACACTGTCTGGTGTGATGTGTCCACAAATCTTGTAACTCCGTTTATTTAATTGAAACTGTCCGTAAAAAAGGAATATTTACAAACAGTTACAGTTCTATGTCTCCCACATAAGGAAGATGTTTACTTTTATGACTAGTTTTATTGACTGATTTTTGCTAAAATTGAAATTTACGTAAAAAACAAGTTGCATATGTATAGAAATGTCTATGGAATGTAATAGGTTTTTGAAATTCAACGTTGCGACTATTTGTATAATATTTTGAAAATTGGCTTATTCAAAAAAGCAGATATATACAGAGAAGGATTTATAAATCTAAGTAAATATATCGGATTCTTTGTCGCAAGTAAATAATTTTTTATGGAAGTTTTCACAGAGCAGTGGTCATTCGAATTTCGAATACAAACACACAAAGCCAGTCTTTTCTATGATTCTCCTCTTGAAGAACCGTCCAGTGGGGCAGAAAATATACCTATTTGGGAAGTGCATGCTTATATCTCCACTGAACGGTGAAGAAAGATCAACATTTTCATCTTCTGTTCAGCTTTTCTCAAAGAGACTTCTAAGGAAATATATCAAAAAGCCAAATGTGAGCATCCATCTTGGGGTAAACGAAAAAGAAAATCTTTACCAAAAAAACTGTAAAAAAAATACACAAAAAGAACTTTACCGAAAGGGTATGTAAACACGGTAGTATGGCATCGATGCAAGGGGCAGCAAATATTTTTGACAAAACGAGAAAAAAAAAAGTTAGAAGCTGTCAAACTAACTTCGAACAGTTTTATTTTTATTCTATCTTAGAATTATTCTTATCCGTTTTTTTTATCTTAGGATTTTTAGTTTAGAATTTACCTTAGACTTCTAGAATTTTTTTTATAACAAAAAGGTAGTAGAAATAAAATAAAAAAATTGCGAAGGCCTTGTCTATCCAGACGGACTTGGGGTCTCAGACTTGAAACGTCAAAAATTAGTGAGATGCTCCTTTTTCGATTCCGTGTCTGGTTTGTATAGAGACGTTTTCGTGTGTGGATCATGGATCCTTCATAGTAAAGAAAACATAATGTTATAATCGCGCTAACATCAAAGTGAGGCCAACATGTATGACCTCAAAAACGTGTTAATACGTCATTCCATTCATAAATTTTCTTTGTTACTCATTTCCCAATTCATCAGCCAATCGCGAGTATTTTTTAATTCATAATTTTGAAAAGAAGTCACGTGTCTGAGATGTTGGTTTTACGATTATAACGTCATATTCGCTCTACTACAGTCCATTCATGCTCGAAGGTGTAGACAGATGTAGACTCGACAACGCCGTTTCTTGTCTCATGTTTTTGTTACGGTCTATTTGGCTCCTTATTCGTCAATAACCAGGAAACCGATATTAAAGATGTTGCACGTTAAAATGGTTACACGTAAAACCGCATTTTTATATCAAAAATATTATTTATTATGGCAGTCGGCTATATGACATTTATCCTGTTCTGTTTTGTTTTGTCTTTTGATTTTTTCAATTTTTAATTCCAATTTTAAATGGTTTGTGTGGTTAGTTGCTGATATTTTTACTCAATTTCACAATCACAAGTATTTTAGGAAACATTAAGTTAAATATAAACGGCGGTCTGCTTCAATTAAACTTGGACATGTCAATTTTTCGCTATTTCTTTCTTAGTGCTTAAAACAATTTAGTATCCTCACATCCAAAAACCAATTTAATATCTCAACCTTATATATAAACTTGGAAGAGTTATAAACATTAACCTGTGAAAAAATAATAATTTATCAGCAAGAAACATATAATTGTACATCTCCAAACGGTGTAACATGGCTTCACAAACAGCAAATGAGTCATTCACACGCAAAGTTTTAAAGATTACCATTAAATTCAGACAAAGTAAGATTTTGAAACGGAAATAAAACAAAGTCGGTTTCATATGTAGATTGTGCAACTTTTAAACGGGTTTTCTCGCCAAAAATCAATTACCACGATAAACCGTTGATTTTAATTAACTCGTGGATGTTGGCTACCTAATTATTTCACACGTTCTAAAGTGGAGGGTGTAGCAGTTAGTTATCCGATATTGATTGCAGGGTAGTTTCGAAGGTAACATTTATTTCTAAAAGCTATTTGCACTTGTGCAGGCTAGCTTCCGAGTGGTATAAGTCATAAAAATCCGAAAATAAACTAACACCGTTTTTCGTTACTAGGTAGGTAGGTTTATCATTTGGTTTAAGTGAAGTGGGTCCTAGTTTAATAGGTTGCCCAACAGTGAGTTGAATATAATTCTACTTAACTTTACAGTCAATGCGAGTTGTAAATTTTAAACGCTCTTATCTCAGAGCTCTGATTTTAGACTTGTATCATTTAGCAGTGAAACGTCCACTAAAGGGTCTTGTTTGGTGGATATTGAATAATGGTTATACTTTGCGTTGGGGTTAGAATTAAATAGTTTAGTCGTCGGTTTTCAGGGAAGATAATATCCGAAAAAAGTTATTTGTTTTTGCAAACTAAACGAAAAATATTTAAAAAAAAAATATTTGTATGATTGTTGTATTTTTTTATCAATAAAGCTTAAAACGTTTGTGTGTAAATTATGAGAACGAAAGGATTATGGTTTTAGTATTTTGAAGTATTAAAAAATATATTAAACAAAACATTTGTATGATTGCTGTATTTTTTTTATCAATTAAACTTGTAATGTGTGTGTATGAATTGTGAGTACAATGGCTAATGGTTTCAGTATTTCAAAGTATGAAGATAATAAAGTATTTCAGTAAAATTTTAATATTAAATATTCAAAAGTGAACAAAAGTTTATTTATTATTTATAATGAATTCGCTCTTTTATTTACATATATCAATATAAGTAACACTTTCCATTAAGAAAAAGTCATTACACTCGGCAAAACAAATAAATATGTGTTATTATTATAAAACAATTCCCTATGTGACTACAATAAATAGTTCGTAGTAAAAAAAAATTAATAAAAATTAATTGGAAATGTTATAAATAGTTTCTACCTTGTCTATATGTTACCGTGAAAGTGCGGAAGCCGTGCATCTGCAGACTCACTAGTGACTCCGCAGATACACTCATTCGTTCAGTGACAGTGCGGAATCATGTAGAAAATAAGAGTTTTCCGCACTGTCACTAGTCAAACTGCAGATACAAGTATTCTAAATCGTGAAAGTGCGGAAGTTTGTTATTTGCGGAGTCACTAGTAAGTCTGCAGATACATTGGTTTTCTCTTTCACAACTCATATATACTTATTAGATTATTTTAAATTATATAATCTTAAATTATTGATTATAAATATAATTTTACATAATGTTCGATATGTAACAAATAATACCGACTCTTACCGCAGTCGAAATCTTTTGTGTGTCATAAGTAAAACTCTATTAAATAAATTACACCTACACCTGTCTCAAGGTATTGTAAATCACGAACCGTGAGTCATAAACGAATACAGAAAAATATTATAAAAACAGTAAATGCATACATATAATAAAAATATAAGGTGTTTTATAGAGTTTAAACGCAAAAGTATTGAACAAAATTTCCAAGTATGTAGTTATCTAAATGCTGTGTAATATGAAATTTAATGCATGGTGACCCCTCAAAAGAATAACTTGCAATGCAAAAACTTATTATGTAAACTAATTTATAGAAATGATTTAGGATACATTTTTGAATGTGTATCAATAAATATCTAAAACATTTATTTTTTATTATACACACAGTATCTGGAAAGTCCTGGACACATTAACAATTTTGTAAATAAAAAGTCAGTAATCGGAGACTGTTTTTTATGTTGCGTTGTACTAACATGGTTCCACGGATTTTGATTTGCTCAATTGTTATTCCCAAATACAATAAGGGGCACTAAATAGCGACCCTAAATTGTATGAGAAATATACTTTTTGTAGTAATTCCACTGTCATATAGCAGAATACGATATTTTATTATGGCTTGCTGGCAGCGTTAGTGCCTTTTAAACAGCTTCATACCAGTTAATAGAATTTCTTTATGGAGGATAACATTCATCCATATTTCTATAACATTGTTCAAACAGTAACGTTTTTTAACTTTGCCGATTTGCTTTAACCCTCCGACGAACAAGCACAAAATCGAAACTGTAGGTTTGTTTTCACTGCACAAAAGTTCATTTATATTTCAACATATTCCTTTTTTTAATATTTAAAACATAATTCAGAAGAGAAAGACTGAAAAATTTCTCCCAATGCTTTAAAATTGACAAATATTTCAAAATAGAGGTTTTGTATCAACTATTATGTGTACTACTGTGAAAACTGGTTTTACACTTTTATATCCGTCAGGTGGTTAATTGCACAAGTCATATGGCACACACAGTTATTGCCACCTGCTGTACCGGATATGAGGACATGACGACACATTGCAAATTTCTCATACAGTCCTCATCGAGTGCTATATAGTTTCCAATATTAATTTCTGGAAATAATAATTATAATTATGCATAACAAAATTTTGCATACCTTGTTAGTAATACGTGAAATAGAAAAACAGTCAATGCTAGTAGTTTTTAATTTACCTAATATTGTAATGTGTTCAGGACTTCTCTGAAAACCTTTGTAATTGAGCCGTCTACTTTCAAAATCCGATAGATCATTTTGGACAATATTTAAAAAAAAACTAATTAATTTAAGAAATAATTTCGTATTTTTTTATACAAATTGGTGTTAGACAGACACATATATTTACCAAATTTGAGTTTTGTTGTACTTGTACTTTGAGAGAGAAAACAAAATTATTTTGGATCCCTCTGGTTTTGCAACCAAGTTATCGGTTTTGTAACAAAACTGTGAGGTGTAGCTCGACTACTGCGCTGCGATCGGTGAGCAGTAGCCTCCGCTTGATCTATCTGGTTGCGAAACTGATTTCTTTACTTATCTGGTTTTGCAAGCAAACGATACTTTCACATCGCAAAAGGAATAGCATCTAGCTGTTTTAGAATGTTATGACTTGGCCTATTGGGAGATTTGTATTTAAACTAAATAAATAACTTAATCTGAAAATCGAAATAAATGGATCTACCTTGTTTTGAAACTAGTCGACTCAATTAACAGAAAATTACATATTTAATTTTACAAACCAAGTTTCGTTTGGGATTTCAAAATATTAGAGGTGCCTTGTGTAAATATCTGAGACTAATTATAAATAACATATATTTTACACACAACAATCCTTTTTTTCGGGATGTTATATTAATTTATATTTTTAACCTACTGAGCATAAATATCTAAGAAATATAATTAAGAATAACACGGTTGTGTTTATATTTCGAAAACCATTGTTATTTGTGTTCGATGCGGACAAAAGTTGTCATTCTCTGGAGAATTCCAAAGCAAAGCACAAAACGCAGATGATTATGACTCTGATGTTGACTCATCCGCTGCAGCGAATATCAAATATTTGTTTGAGATAATTGAAAGAAGAATGATAAGGAATCCAAACGAGCTGTCTGAATTACGAAAGCAAATATTATTTTAATTATGATACGTAAAAATTGCTCAAATGACACTTTGGTTGAGATTCTTTTGGTTTATATATTGGAAGCTATAATGTTCTACATCAGATCAGTTGAATAGGGGGACGTTGTTTGGAAGAATGCTTGTGTTTTTAAAAATATTTAACTTGTTTGGTTGCTAGGTAATTTTAATAGGTTTACGCTATTTGCGTTGTTTGTCATACGTTCATAAATTCAACTGACATTTTTTTTTATTTCTATTTACAGTGTTTTTATTCATTTACATAAGATTAACATAATTGAAATGTCCACAATTATTAATTTTTAATTATCTGAATTATTTCACTATTCACTGCTTAAACACTATTGTTTATAAGTATTTTTAAAACGAGATAAAAGGAGTTTTTTAAAACACTCATTTTATATTTTCATTCAAGGTCATAATATGATGTCTTCATGTTTTAACAGTTCACAAAATGAATGAATATTGCGTAGTTTTTTTCCCAACTTCAGTGTATAGAAGAACTGACTCATTTTTTATTTACAATAACTTTCTGACCTTTAAAAAAAAATTCTTAAAAATACTTAATTTTTTAACATTTTCCAAATTTTTTTTATTGGGTATAATTTCAAAGCCATCTCTTTAATAATATATAAGTTTTTTTATTTAAAAATATGATATAAATATAATAAATTATCATTTAAATTCTATCACAGAGAAGATAGCTTTACAATTTAATTAATTTTCTTAACTTAAAGTAGATTTTAAAGAATTTTTCATTTTTTATACATGAAACAGCGGATATTATTGTTAAAACACATAACATATATTAAATACGAGAACTTATTTTCAGCTTTATCAGCAATTTAGAGTAAGTTTAAATTCATAAAAATAATTGAATACAATTTTCTAAAAATATTTTTTTAAACATTTTATTTTAGCATACAGTATAAAAATACTTAATTCATAATTTTAAATTTTACATTAATAAGCCTAATTTTTCATTATACATAATAATTAATATTTTATTTTTATAATTAACTAAATTTCCATACATGACGCCATATACGCACAACTTAATTAAATAATTAAAAAATTCGTGAAATAATTCTATCAACACACAAATTATATAAAAATCTTATGTAACCAAGAGTCGCCGTGGCCTAACGGTTAGTGCATGTGCCTGCCTTTCGAACCGTGCTAGGTTCGTATCTGGACGGTGTCGTTCTCTTCTCAAGATGTTCCAAAAATAACAGTGTTCAAAAAATGTTTTAAAAGTTTTTTTAATAAAAATTCTTTTTTTATTGATTTTTTAGTTATATATATAGGTATAAGTTGTTATTTTATATATAAAAAATAGTTATATACCTATATATATATATACTTTAATTTTATGTAAGTAATGTTAAAAATGGAATACAAAAATATTCTTATATAAAATAAAAATTAATTAATAAGCCTAATTTTTCATTATACATAATAAATTCTATTTAATTTTTATAATTAACTAAATTTCCATACATGACGCCATATACGCACAATTTAATGAAATAATTAAAAAATTCGTGAAATAATTCTATCAACCCACATATTATATAAAAATATTATGTAACCGAGATTCGCCGTTGTCTAACGGTTAGTGCATGTGCCTGCCTTTCGAGCCGTTCTAGGTTCGTATATGGACGGTGTCGTTCTCTTCCCAAAATATTCCTAAAATAAAGTAAAAATAACAAAATCCTAAAAATGTCTTTAAAGTTTTTTAAATAAAAAAAAAATTATTGATTTTTTTTAGTTATATATATAGGTATAAGTTGTTATTTTTTATATAAAAAATAGTTATATACCTATTTATATACTTTAATTTTATGCAAATAATATTAAAAATCGAATAAAAAATATTCTTATGTAAAATAAAAATGAATTAATAAGCCTAATTTTTCATTATACCTAATAATTTATATTTTATTTTTATAATTAACTAAATTTCCATACATGACGCCATATACGCACAATTTAATTAAATAATAAAAAAATTCGTGAAATTATTCTATCAACACACAAATTATATAAAAATCTTATTTAACCGAGATTCGCCGTGGCCTAACGGTTAGTGCATGTTCCTGCCTTTCGAACCGTGCTAGGTTCGTAACTGGACGGTGTCGTTCTCTTCCCAAAATATTCCCAAAATAAAATAAAAATAACATAATCCTAAAAATTTCTTTAAATTTTTTAAATAAAAAATATTTTTTATTGATTTTTTTTAGTTATATATATATGTATAAATTGTTATTTTTTATATAAAAAATAGTTATATACCTATATATATACTTTAATTTTATGTAAATAATATTAAAAATCGAATTAAAAATATTCTTATGTAAAATAAAAATGAATTAATAAGCCTAATTTTTCATTATACCTAATAATTTATATTTTATTTTTATAATTAACTAAATTTCCATACATGACGACATATACGCACAATTTAATTAAATAATTAAAAAATTCGTGAAATAATTCTATCAACACACAAATTATATAAAAATCTCATGTAACCGAGAGTCGCCGTGGCGTAACGGTTAGTGCATGTCCCTGCCTTTAGAACCGTGCTAGGTTTGTATCTTGACGGTGTCGTTCTCTTCTCGAAATAATCCAAAAATAACAATATCAAAAAAATGTCTAAAAATGTATTAAATAAAAATTATTTTTTTATTGTTTTTTTAGTTATATATATAGGTATATATTGTTATTTTAAATAAAAATAGTTATATACCTATATATATACTTTAATTTTATGTAAGTAATGTTAAAAATGGAATAAAAAAATATTCTTATTTAAAATAAAAATTTATAAATAAGCCTACTTTTTCATTATACATAATAATTAATATTTTATTTTTAAAATTAACTAAATTTCCATACATGACGCCATATACGCACAATTTAATTAAATAATTAAAAAATTCGGAAAATAATTCTATCAACACACAAATTATATAAAAATCTCATGCAACCGAGGGTCGCCGTTGCTTAACGGTTACTGCATGTTCCTGCCTTTCGAACCGTGCTATTTTCGTATCTGGACGGTGTCGTTCTCTTCTAAAAAATTTCCAAAAATAAAATAAAAATAACAATTACAAAAAAATGTCTTACAATTTTTTTAAATAAAAAGTCTTTTTTTATTGATTTTTTTAGTTATATATATAGGTATAAGTTGTTATTTTTAATATGAAAAATAGTTATATACCAAAATATATATTCTTTAATTTTATGTAAATAATGTTAAAAATGGAATAAAAAAATATTCTTATGTAAAATAAAAATTAATTAATAAGCCTAATTTTTCATTATACATAATAATTAATATTTTATTCTTATAATTAACTAAATTTCCATACATGACGCCATATACGCACAATTTGTATTAAATAATTAAAAAATTCGTGAAATACTTCTATCAACACACAAATTATATAAAAATCTCATGTAACCGAGAGTCGCCGTGGCCTAACGGTTAGTGCATGTCCCTGCCTTTCGAACTGTTCTAGGTTGTATCTGGTCGGTGTCGTTTTCTTCTCAAAATATTCCAAAAGTAACAATATCCAAAAAATGTCTTAAAAGTTTTTTAAAGAAAAATAATTTTTTATTAATTTTTTTTAGTTATATATATATAGGTATAAGTTGTTATTTTTTATTTAAAAAATAGTTATATACCTATATATATACTTTAATTTTATGTAAATAATATTAAAAATGGAATAAAAAAATATTCTTATGTAAAATAAAAATTAATTAATAAGCCTAATTTTTCATTATACATAATAATTAATATTTTATTTTTATAATGAACTTAATTTCCATACATGACGCCATATACGCACAATTTGTATTAAATTATTAAAAAATTCGTGAAATAATTCTATCAACACACAAATTATATAAAAATCTCATGTAACCGAGAGTTGCCGTTGCTTAACGTTTAGTGCATGTTCCTGCCTTTTGAACCGTGATAGGTTCGTATCTGGACGGAGTCGTTCTCTTCTAAAAATTTTCCAAAAATAAAATAAAAATACCAATATCAAAAAAATTTCTAAAATTTTTTTAAATAAAAATTCTTTTTTTATTGATTTTTTTTAGTTATATATATAGGTATAAGTTGTTATTTTTAATATGAAAAATAGTTATATACCAAAATATATATACTTTATGTTTATGTAAGTAAGGTTAAAAATGGAATAAAAAAATATTCATATGTAAAATAAAAATTTATTAATTAGCCTAATTTTTCATTATAAATAATAATTTATATTTAATTTTTATAATTAACTAAATTTCCATACATGACGCCATATACGCACAATTTAATTAAATAATTAAAAATTTCGTGAAATAATTCTATCAACACACAATATATATATAAAAATCTCATGTAACCAAGAGTCGCAGTGGCCTAACGGTTAGTGCATGAGCCTGCCTTTCGAACCGTTCTAGGTTTGTATCTTGACGGTGTCGTTCTCTTCTCGAAATAGTCCAAAAATAACAATATCAAAAAAATGTCTAAAAGTGTATTAAATAAAAATTCTTTTTTTATTGTTTTTTTAGTTATATATATAGGTATAAGTTGTTATTTTAAATAAAAATAGTTATATACCTATATATATACTTTAATTTTATGTAAGTAATGTTAAAAATGGAATAAAAAAATATTCTTATGTAAAATAAAAATTTTTAATAAGCCTACTTTTTCATTATACATAATAATTAATATTTTATTTTTATAATTAACTAAATTTCCATACATGACGCCATATACGCACAATTTGTATTAAATAATTAAAAAATTCGTGAAATAATTCTATCAACACACAAATTATATAAAAATCTCATGTAACCGAGTGTTGCCGTTGCTTAACGGTTAGTGCATGTTCCTGCCTTTCGAACCGTGATAGGTTCGTATCTGGATAGAGTCGTTCTCTTCTAAAAATTTTCCAAAAATAAAATAAAAATAACAATATCAAAAAAATTTCTAAAATTTTTTAAATAAAAATTCTTTATTTATTATTTTTTTTTAGTTATATATATAGGTATAAGTTGTTATTCTTAATAGGAAAAATAGTTATATACCAAAATATATATACTTTATGTTTATGTAAGTAATGTTAAAAATGGAATAAAAAAATATTCATATGTAAAATAGAAATTTATTACTAAGCCTAATTTTTCATTATAAATAATAATTTCTATTTAATTTTTAAAATTAACTAAATTTTCATACATGACGCCATATACGCACAATTTAATTAAATAATTTAAAAATTCGTGAAATAATTCTATCAACACACAAATTATATAAAAATCTTATGTAACCAAGAGTCGCCATGGCGAACGGTTAGTGCATGTGCCTGCCTTTCGAACCGTGCTAGGTTCATATCTGGACGGTGTCGTTCTCTTCCCAAAATATTCCAAAAATAAAATAAAAATAACAAAATCCCAAAAATGTCTTTAAAGTTTTTTAAATAAAAAGTATTTTTTATTGATTTTTTTAGTTATATATATAGGTATAAGTTGTTATTTTTTATATAAAAAATAGTTATATACCTATTTATATATTTTAAATTTATGTAAATAATATTAAAAATCGAATAAAAAATATTCTTATGTAAAATAAAAATGAATTAATAAGCCTAATTTTTCATTATACCTAATAATTTATATTTTATTTTTATAATTAACTAAATTTCCATACATGACGCCATATACGCACAATTTAATTAAATAATTAAAAAATTCGGGAAATAATTCTATCAACACACAAATTACATAAAAATCTCATGTAACCGAGAGTCGCCGTGGCCTAACGGTTAGTGCATGTCCCTGCCTTTCGAACTGTGCTAGGTTGTATCTGGTCGGTGTCGTTCTCTTCTCGAAATAATCCAAAAATAACAATATCAAAAAAATGTCTAAAAATGTATTAAATAAAAATTATTTTTTTATTGTTTTTTTAGTTATATATATAGGTATATATTGTTATTTTAAATAAAAATAGTTATATACCTATATATATACTTTAATTTTATGTAAGTAATGTTAAAAATGGAATAAAAAAATATTCTTATTTAAAATAAAAATTTATAAATAAGCCTACTTTTTCATTATACATAATAATTAATATTTTATTTTTAAAATTAACTAAATTTCCATACATGACGCCATATACGCACAATTTAATTAAATAATTAAAAAATTCGGGAAATAATTCTATCAACACACAAATTATATAAAAATCTCATGCAACCGAGGGTCGAAGTTGCTTAACGGTTACTGCATGTTCCTGCCTTTCGAACCGTGCTATTTTCGTATCTGGACGGTGTCGTTCTCTTCTAAAAAATTTCCAAAAATAAAATAAAAATAACCATTACAAAAAAATGTCTTACAATTTTTTTAAATAAAAAGTCTTTTTTTATTGATTTTTTTAGTTATATATATAGGTATAAGTTGTTATTTTTAATATGAAAAATAGTTATATACCAAAATATATATTCTTTAATTTTATGTAAATAATGTTAAAAATGGAATAAAAAAATATTCTTATGTAAAATAAAAATTAATTAATAAGCCTAATTTTTCATTATACATAATAATTAATATTTTATTCTTATAATTAACTAAATTTCCATACATGACGCCATATACGCACAATTTGTATTAAATAATTAAAAAATTCGTGAAATACTTCTATCAACACACAAATTATATAAAAATCTCATGTAACCGAGAGTCGCCGTGGCCTAACGGTTAGTGCATGTGTCTGCCTTTCGAACCGTGCTAGGTTCGTATCTGGACGGTGTCGCTCTCTTCCCAAAGTGTTCCAAAAGTAAAATAAAAATAACAATATCCAAAAAATTTCTTTAAAGTTCTTTAAATAAAAAATATTTTTTATTGATTTTTTTTAGTTTTATATATAGGTATAAGTTGTTATTTTTTATTTAAAAAAATAGTTATATACATATGTATATACTTTAATTTTATGTAAATAATATTAAAAATCGAATAAAAAATATTCTTATGTAAAATAAAAATTTATTAATAAGCCTAATTTTTCATTATACGTAATAATTAATATTTTATTTTCATATAACTAAATTTCCATACATGACGCCATATACGCACAATTTAATTAAAAAAATTAAAAAATTCGTGAAATAATTCTATCAACACACAAATTATATAAAAATCTCATGTGACCGAGAGTCGCCGTGGCCTAACGGTTAGTGCATGTTCCTGCCTTTCGAACCGTGCTAAATTGTATCTGGACGGTGTCGTTTTATTCTCAAAATAATCCAAAAATAACAATATCAAAAAAATGTCTAAAAGTATATTAAATTAAAATTCTTTTTTTATTGTTTTTTTAGTTTTATATATAGGTATAAGTTGTTATTTTAAATAAAAATAGTTATATACCTATATATATACTTTATTTTTATGTAAGTAATGTTAAAAATGAAATAAAAAAATATTCTTATGTAATATAAAAAATTATTAATAAGCCTAATTTTTCATTATACATAATAATTAATATTTTATTTTTATAATTAACTAACTTTCCATACATGACGCCATATACGCACAACTTATATAAATAATTAAAAAATTCGTGAAATAATTCTATCAACACACAAATTATATAAAAATCTCATGTAACCGAGAGTCGCCGTTGCTTAACGGTTAGTGCATGTTCCTGCCTTTCGAACCGTGCTAGGTTCGTATCTGGACGGAGTCGTTCTCTTCTAAAAAATTTCAAAAAATAAAATAAAAATAACAATATCAAAAAAATGTCTTAAATTTTTTTTAAATAAAAATTCTTTTTTTATTGATTTTTTTTAGTTATATATATAGGTATAAGTTGTTATTTTTAATATGAAAAATAGTTATATACCAAAATATATATACTTTATGTTTATGTAAGTAAAGTTAAAAATGGAATACAAAAATATTCTTATATAAAATAAAAATTAATTAATAAGCCTAATTTTTCATTATACATAATAAATTCTATTTAATTTTTATAATTAACTAAATTTCCATACATGACGCCATATACGCACAATTTAATGAAATAATTAAAAAATTCGTGAAATAATTCTATCAACCCACATATTATATAAAAATATTATGTAACCGAGATTCGCCGTTGTCTAACGGTTAGTGCATGTGCCTGCCTTTCGAGCCGTTCTAGGTTCGTATATGGACGGTGTCGTTCTCTTCCCAAAATATTCCTAAAATAAAGTAAAAATAACAAAATCCTAAAAATGTCTTTAAAGTTTTTTAAATAAAAAAAAAATTATTGATTTTTTTTAGTTATATATATAGGTATAAGTTGTTATTTTTTATATAAAAAATAGTTATATACCTATTTATATACTTTAATTTTATGCAAATAATATTAAAAATCGAATAAAAAATATTCTTATGTAAAATAAAAATGAATTAATAAGCCTAATTTTTCATTATACCTAATAATTTATATTTTATTTTTATAATTAACTAAATTTCCATACATGACGCCATATACGCACAATTTAATTAAATAATAAAAAAATTCGTGAAATTATTCTATCAACACACAAATTATATAAAAATCTTATTTAACCGAGATTCGCCGTGGCCTAACGGTTAGTGCATGTTCCTGCCTTTCGAACCGTGCTAGGTTCGTAACTGGACGGTGTCGTTCTCTTCCCAAAATATTCCCAAAATAAAATAAAAATAACATAATCCTAAAAATTTCTTTAAATTTTTTAAATAAAAAATATTTTTTATTGATTTTTTTTAGTTATATATATATGTATAAATTGTTATTTTTTATATAAAAAATAGTTATATACCTATATATATACTTTAATTTTATGTAAATAATATTAAAAATCGAATTAAAAATATTCTTATGTAAAATAAAAATGAATTAATAAGCCTAATTTTTCATTATACCTAATAATTTATATTTTATTTTTATAATTAACTAAATTTCCATACATGACGACATATACGCACAATTTAATTAAATAATTAAAAAATTCGTGAAATAATTCTATCAACACACAAATTATATAAAAATCTCATGTAACCGAGAGTCGCCGTGGCGTAACGGTTAGTGCATGTCCCTGCCTTTAGAACCGTGCTAGGTTTGTATCTTGACGGTGTCGTTCTCTTCTCGAAATAATCCAAAAATAACAATATCAAAAAAATGTCTAAAAATGTATTAAATAAAAATTATTTTTTTATTGTTTTTTTAGTTATATATATAGGTATATATTGTTATTTTAAATAAAAATAGTTATATACCTATATATATACTTTAATTTTATGTAAGTAATGTTAAAAATGGAATAAAAAAATATTCTTATTTAAAATAAAAATTTATAAATAAGCCTACTTTTTCATTATACATAATAATTAATATTTTATTTTTAAAATTAACTAAATTTCCATACATGACGCCATATACGCACAATTTAATTAAATAATTAAAAAATTCGGAAAATAATTCTATCAACACACAAATTATATAAAAATCTCATGCAACCGAGGGTCGCCGTTGCTTAACGGTTACTGCATGTTCCTGCCTTTCGAACCGTGCTATTTTCGTATCTGGACGGTGTCGTTCTCTTCTAAAAAATTTCCAAAAATAAAATAAAAATAACAATTACAAAAAAATGTCTTACAATTTTTTTAAATAAAAAGTCTTTTTTTATTGATTTTTTTAGTTATATATATAGGTATAAGTTGTTATTTTTAATATGAAAAATAGTTATATACCAAAATATATATTCTTTAATTTTATGTAAATAATGTTAAAAATGGAATAAAAAAATATTCTTATGTAAAATAAAAATTAATTAATAAGCCTAATTTTTCATTATACATAATAATTAATATTTTATTCTTATAATTAACTAAATTTCCATACATGACGCCATATACGCACAATTTGTATTAAATAATTAAAAAATTCGTGAAATACTTCTATCAACACACAAATTATATAAAAATCTCATGTAACCGAGAGTCGCCGTGGCCTAACGGTTAGTGCATGTCCCTGCCTTTCGAACTGTTCTAGGTTGTATCTGGTCGGTGTCGTTTTCTTCTCAAAATATTCCAAAAGTAACAATATCCAAAAAATGTCTTAAAAGTTTTTTAAAGAAAAATAATTTTTTATTAATT
The DNA here is from genome assembly GCA_963932185.1 of Troglohyphantes excavatus. Taxonomy (NCBI): domain Eukaryota; kingdom Metazoa; phylum Arthropoda; class Arachnida; order Araneae; family Linyphiidae; genus Troglohyphantes; species Troglohyphantes excavatus. The sequence continues at coordinate 64,030,000 of OZ010668.1, read as the reverse complement.
TTTTTTAGTTATATATATATAGGTATAAGTTGTTATTTTTTATTTAAAAAATAGTTATATACCTATATATATACTTTAATTTTATGTAAATAATATTAAAAATGGAATAAAAAAATATTCTTATGTAAAATAAAAATTAATTAATAAGCCTAATTTTTCATTATACATAATAATTAATATTTTATTTTTATAATGAACTTAATTTCCATACATGACGCCATATACGCACAATTTGTATTAAATTATTAAAAAATTCGTGAAATAATTCTATCAACACACAAATTATATAAAAATCTCATGTAACCGAGAGTTGCCGTTGCTTAACGTTTAGTGCATGTTCCTGCCTTTTGAACCGTGATAGGTTCGTATCTGGACGGAGTCGTTCTCTTCTAAAAATTTTCCAAAAATAAAATAAAAATACCAATATCAAAAAAATTTCTAAAATTTTTTTAAATAAAAATTCTTTTTTTATTGATTTTTTTTAGTTATATATATAGGTATAAGTTGTTATTTTTAATATGAAAAATAGTTATATACCAAAATATATATACTTTATGTTTATGTAAGTAAGGTTAAAAATGGAATAAAAAAATATTCATATGTAAAATAAAAATTTATTAATTAGCCTAATTTTTCATTATAAATAATAATTTATATTTAATTTTTATAATTAACTAAATTTCCATACATGACGCCATATACGCACAATTTAATTAAATAATTAAAAATTTCGTGAAATAATTCTATCAACACACAATATATATATAAAAATCTCATGTAACCAAGAGTCGCAGTAGCCTAACGGTTAGTGCATGAGCCTGCCTTTCGAACCGTTCTAGGTTTGTATCTTGACGGTGTCGTTCTCTTCTCGAAATAGTCCAAAAATAACAATATCAAAAAAATGTCTAAAAGTGTATTAAATAAAAATTCTTTTTTTATTGTTTTTTTAGTTATATATATAGGTATAAGTTGTTATTTTAAATAAAAATAGTTATATACCTATATATATACTTTAATTTTATGTAAGTAATGTTAAAAATGGAATAAAAAAATATTCTTATGTAAAATAAAAATTTTTAATAAGCCTACTTTTTCATTATACATAATAATTAATATTTTATTTTTATAATTAACTAAATTTCCATACATGACGCCATATACGCACAATTTGTATTAAATAATTAAAAAATTCGTGAAATAATTCTATCAACACACAAATTATATAAAAATCTCATGTAACCGAGTGTTGCCGTTGCTTAACGGTTAGTGCATGTTCCTGCCTTTCGAACCGTGATAGGTTCATATCTGGATAGAGTCGTTCTCTTCTAAAAATTTTCCAAAAATAAAATAAAAATAACAATATCAAAAAAATTTCTAAAATTTTTTAAATAAAAATTCTTTATTTATTATTTTTTTTTAGTTATATATATAGGTATAAGTTGTTATTCTTAATAGGAAAAATAGTTATATACCAAAATATATATACTTTATGTTTATGTAAGTAATGTTAAAAATGGAATAAAAAAATATTCATATGTAAAATAGAAATTTATTACTAAGCCTAATTTTTCATTATAAATAATAATTTCTATTTAATTTTTAAAATTAACTAAATTTTCATACATGACGCCATATACGCACAATTTAATTAAATAATTTAAAAATTCGTGAAATAATTCTATCAACACACAAATTATATAAAAATCTTATGTAACCAAGAGTCGCCATGGCGAACGGTTAGTGCATGTGCCTGCCTTTCGAACCGTGCTAGGTTCATATCTGGACGGTGTCGTTCTCTTCCCAAAATATTCCAAAAATAAAATAAAAATAACAAAATCCCAAAAATGTCTTTAAAGTTTTTTAAATAAAAAGTATTTTTTATTGATTTTTTTAGTTATATATATAGGTATAAGTTGTTATTTTTTATATAAAAAATAGTTATATACCTATTTATATATTTTAAATTTATGTAAATAATATTAAAAATCGAATAAAAAATATTCTTATGTAAAATAAAAATGAATTAATAAGCCTAATTTTTCATTATACCTAATAATTTATATTTTATTTTTATAATTAACTAAATTTCCATACATGACGCCATATACGCACAATTTAATTAAATAATTAAAAAATTCGGGAAATAATTCTATCAACACACAAATTACATAAAAATCTCATGTAACCGAGAGTCGCCGTGGCCTAACGGTTAGTGCATGTCCCTGCCTTTCGAACTGTGCTAGGTTGTATCTGGTCGGTGTCGTTCTCTTCTCGAAATAATCCAAAAATAACAATATCAAAAAAATGTCTAAAAATGTATTAAATAAAAATTATTTTTTTATTGTTTTTTTAGTTATATATATAGGTATATATTGTTATTTTAAATAAAAATAGTTATATACCTATATATATACTTTAATTTTATGTAAGTAATGTTAAAAATGGAATAAAAAAATATTCTTATTTAAAATAAAAATTTATAAATAAGCCTACTTTTTCATTATACATAATAATTAATATTTTATTTTTAAAATTAACTAAATTTCCATACATGACGCCATATACGCACAATTTAATTAAATAATTAAAAAATTCGGGAAATAATTCTATCAACACACAAATTATATAAAAATCTCATGCAACCGAGGGTCGAAGTTGCTTAACGGTTACTGCATGTTCCTGCCTTTCGAACCGTGCTATTTTCGTATCTGGACGGTGTCGTTCTCTTCTAAAAAATTTCCAAAAATAAAATAAAAATAACCATTACAAAAAAATGTCTTACAATTTTTTTAAATAAAAAGTCTTTTTTTATTGATTTTTTTAGTTATATATATAGGTATAAGTTGTTATTTTTAATATGAAAAATAGTTATATACCAAAATATATATTCTTTAATTTTATGTAAATAATGTTAAAAATGGAATAAAAAAATATTCTTATGTAAAATAAAAATTAATTAATAAGCCTAATTTTTCATTATACATAATAATTAATATTTTATTCTTATAATTAACTAAATTTCCATACATGACGCCATATACGCACAATTTGTATTAAATAATTAAAAAATTCGTGAAATACTTCTATCAACACACAAATTATATAAAAATCTCATGTAACCGAGAGTCGCCGTGGCCTAACGGTTAGTGCATGTGTCTGCCTTTCGAACCGTGCTAGGTTCGTATCTGGACGGTGTCGCTCTCTTCCCAAAGTGTTCCAAAAGTAAAATAAAAATAACAATATCCAAAAAATTTCTTTAAAGTTCTTTAAATAAAAAATATTTTTTATTGATTTTTTTTAGTTTTATATATAGGTATAAGTTGTTATTTTTTATTTAAAAAAATAGTTATATACATATGTATATACTTTAATTTTATGTAAATAATATTAAAAATCGAATAAAAAATATTCTTATGTAAAATAAAAATTTATTAATAAGCCTAATTTTTCATTATACGTAATAATTAATATTTTATTTTCATATAACTAAATTTCCATACATGACGCCATATACGCACAATTTAATTAAAAAAATTAAAAAATTCGTGAAATAATTCTATCAACACACAAATTATATAAAAATCTCATGTGACCGAGAGTCGCCGTGGCCTAACGGTTAGTGCATGTTCCTGCCTTTCGAACCGTGCTAAATTGTATCTGGACGGTGTCGTTTTATTCTCAAAATAATCCAAAAATAACAATATCAAAAAAATGTCTAAAAGTATATTAAATTAAAATTCTTTTTTTATTGTTTTTTTAGTTTTATATATAGGTATAAGTTGTTATTTTAAATAAAAATAGTTATATACCTATATATATACTTTATTTTTATGTAAGTAATGTTAAAAATGAAATAAAAAAATATTCTTATGTAATATAAAAAATTATTAATAAGCCTAATTTTTCATTATACATAATAATTAATATTTTATTTTTATAATTAACTAACTTTCCATACATGACGCCATATACGCACAACTTATATAAATAATTAAAAAATTCGTGAAATAATTCTATCAACACACAAATTATATAAAAATCTCATGTAACCGAGAGTCGCCGTTGCTTAACGGTTAGTGCATGTTCCTGCCTTTCGAACCGTGCTAGGTTCGTATCTGGACGGAGTCGTTCTCTTCTAAAAAATTTCAAAAAATAAAATAAAAATAACAATATCAAAAAAATGTCTTAAATTTTTTTTAAATAAAAATTCTTTTTTTATTGATTTTTTTTAGTTATATATATAGGTATAAGTTGTTATTTTTAATATGAAAAATAGTTATATACCAAAATATATATACTTTATGTTTATGTAAGTAAAGTTAAAAATGGAATAAAAAAATATTCATATGTAAAATAAAAATTAAGTAATAAGCCTAATTTTTCATTATACGTAATAATTAATATTTTATTTTCATATAACTAAATTTCCATACATGACGCCATATACGCACAATTTAATTAAATAATTAAAAAATTCGTGAAATAATTCTATCAACACACAAATTATATAAAAATCTCATGTAACCGAGAGTCGCCTTGGCCTAACGGTTAGTGCATGTTTCTGCCTTTCGAACCGTGCTAGGTTCGTATCTGGACGGTGTCGTTCTCTTCTCAAGATGTTCCAAAAATAACAGTGTTCAAAAAATGTTTTAAAAGTTTTTTAAATAAAAATTATTTTTTTATTGATTTTTTTAGTTATATATATAGGTATAAGTTGTTATTTTATATATAAAAAATAGTTATATACCTATATATATATATATACTTTAATTTTATGTAAGTAATGTTAAAAATGAAATAAAAAAATATTCTTATGTAAAATAAAAAATTATTAATAAGCCTAATTTTTCATTATACATAATAATTAATATTTTATTTTTATAATTAACTAACTTTCCATACATGACGCCATATACGCACAACTTATATAAATAATTAAAAAATTCGTGAAATAATTCTATCAACACACAAATTATATAAAAATCTCATGTAACCGAGAGTCGCCGTTGCTTAACGGTTAGTGCATGTTCCTGCCTTTCGAACCGTGCTAGGTTCGTATCTGGACGGAGTCGTTCTCTTCTAAAAAATTTCAAAAAATAAAATAAAAATAACAATATCAAAAAAATGTCTTAAATTTTTTTTAAATAAAAATTCTTTTTTTATTGATTTTTTTTAGTTATATATATAGGTATAAGTTGTTATTTTTAATATGAAAAATAGTTATATACCAAAATATATATACTTTATGTTTATGTAAGTAAAGTTAAAAATGGAATAAAAAAATATTCATATGTAAAATAAAAATTAAGTAATAAGCCTAATTTTTCATTATACGTAATAATTAATATTTTATTTTCATATAACTAAATTTCCATACATGACGCCATATACGCACAATTTAATTAAATAATTAAAAAATTCGTGAAATAATTCTATCAACACACAAATTATATAAAAATCTCATGTGACCGAGAGTCGCCGTGGCCTAATGGTTAGTACATGTGCCTGCCTTTCGAACCGTGCTAGGTTCGTATCTGGACGGTGTCGTTCTTTTCCCAAAATTTTCCAAAAATAAAATAAAAATAACAAAATCCCAAAAATTTCTTTAAAGTTTTTTAAATATTTTTTTTTTTTTAGTTATATATATAGGTATAAGTTGTTATTTTTATATAAAAAAATAGTTATATACCTATTTATATTCTTTAATTTTAAGTAAATAATATTAAAAATCGAATAAAAAAATATTCTTATGTAAAATAAAAATTAATTAAAACAATTGAAACTTTAAAAAATTATAATAGAGTGAACTAAACTTAGAATAGAGTGAAACAAACAGAGTAAATAAAAATTTGGTTTCCAGGATGAACTTTACAATATCATTAATTCCTTAGCTTCTAATTCTATCGACCAAAACCCATTTATAAGCATTTTACCATTCACCTACTTCCCTCTGTCTTACAGAAGGGTTTAAGGATATCATTTAAGTTATCTTCAAAGAAAACCGCTGCTAATATAAAAAGTTTTTGCGGTTCTAAATTTCCGCGAAGAAAAGTTTATGGGTGTCATTTTACTCTCACGCTCTGGGTTTTCTTCTCGGTTGAAATAAGATTCTGCAGCTCGTCTTTGATTTCGGAGAATGCTTTCTATAATAACATATATTCTCTTTGTTGCCATGAAAGGATTCCAGGTACTGAGAAAGATTCTGAATGGCAGAGATTCATTTTCGGATGTCTTTTATTCCATTGCGAATAATTCAGCTGTAGTGTATATAATTGCGATGGTTCGTTGAGTTTGTGCAGAAATTAAACTTATTACTCTTTAACTTTTAGGGAGATTGTTTAAGTATACTTACTTTATGTAAGTACAACGATTATTTCATCCATAACTAAAATGTTTAAACAAAGTTTATGCCTTTCTTTTTCAAAAATTAAAACTAATGTAGGTTTCGTTCGCTTATTTTAATATAGAGTGGTCAGAAAATAAATTTGTCGGATTAGAGACATCTAACAGGGAAATTAGCAAACAACTGTAGCTAAAACAAACGAACTGTACCACATAAAATTTCATATTATGGATATTGAAGGTGTGTGTGTGGGGGGGGGGGGGACATTTCAGTAAAAATTGTTTCAAAAGTCACCGATAGCAGAAAACAGGTATAAGTAATAAAAAAAAGGTTGCGATAGACACACAAAATAATATAAATTATTTATTTAAAATAAAGAATCCTTTAATCGACATAATCGGAGTATAAAGAAACATATAAACTATTTTCCATGTACTGACTTTTCGCGTGTACAGCAAATTTCGTTCACTGTGCTTCCTGATTCTGATGACTAAATATTAATTTTTTTAGTATAATTGCTAAATTAATTTGTGTGTATCGCAACATTTTTATATATTATAAAAATGTTTTGCTCAAACAGAGCTATCAGCGCCAATTTCGTTGATTTTTGGTACTAAATTGTTGTTATGGAAATATTTTCCACATGCGTTCAATATACTAAATATGTTTTTTTTGTAATTACATAAATAAGTTTTAGTTACAGATTTCTCTAAACAGGAGAACTTATTTTATGGCCATCTTATATCTGAAAAATTAAAATTTGCAATTGTTTTGAGTGTTTTGACATTGAACATTAAAATAGCATTTTACGTTAAACATTTTGCGCTAAAAGTTAACTAAACTTATAGATTATTATATTATTCATCATACTATTTTACGAACATAGACTGCAATAAAACAGGAAGCAAGATTTTATGCGTAGTTAGTCTTGTGTGATTAATGTCTTATTTGTCTAGAACGATCTTTTTTTTGTATTCATATTCATTTTATAAAAAATACTAATGCTGTTTTACAGATCAAAATTAAGCCTGAGTATAAGTGAGTATAAAACACAGTTAATTTTATAATAGGGTTATACATTGTTTAAATAGTGACGTTTTAAAAAATGTATACATATCAGTATTATTTGTCGTTGTTGAGAGAAAGATAGAAAATATAATTTAAAATATATTTAAGACGCTCTATTTGGACTCAATAGATCTATCGAATCCTCACTAAACACGTTCAGTGAGGACGCTCAAATCCGTATTTATACAGAAGTGCTATGCGCATTTATCCACGGCGTCAATTAAATTGGAATATGAAGAAATAAACATCTTGCTTTTTTTTCACCTGTTCTTTAAAATAAACAGGAACAACACGTTCAACAATTTTAAAAACCCTGTTAATTTTTTCTAATATGTTCTTTTCGGGTGTATCCTTTCTTGTCACACTCATTTTTTAATGAAAATATACTTTTAACATTATGTAAAATGCCTGTTTCATACATGGTCTCAATAACAATTATCAATAGAAAACTCATTGAAATATCTGCAATTTCATTAATAATAAATAATAATTACATAGTAAATTATATGGGACGATTGGGTTATTTAACAGTTGCGTTTATGAAACCTTCTTAATGAATAGCAAAATGCGTCAAAGAATATTTCACTGTGACAACATTTAAAAAAAATTAACACTAAAAAAACTAAAATAATTTATTGGTAAAATTAGTTTTTGTTTCGTTATAAAATGTATATTTTCGTGTGAAACAGGTAGATATGCTATGTTTCGTCTATGTCATGGGCATAGATAATTTTTATTTAAATGTTATGGTAGAAATTCCAGTACGCAGTTTTGTCAAAAGAACATATTAAATAACAGTCTAAAAAGAACAGGGACAGGGAAGACCTGTTCTCAAAAAAGAACATACACTCTACATCCCTACAAGTAACCCCGTATTTCACCGAAAGTGTTAATATTTGAGGTTATATGTGTAATGTCTTTAAAATAGTATCAATCTAAGGGTTGGATGTTGACAATGTGGATCATAGAGAAAATTACCGTGACTCAAACATGCGTAAAAAAAAGGAGCTCCGAAAAACATTAGTGAGGTGGGACTTGAGGTCGACGTCACATGCCTTAAACCCTGAAATCGTCTGCATATATCCGGCCTACCTATTTTTAAAAAAATAAAACAGCTATATAACATATATACTTATAAAAAGTTATGCACAAAGTATTTTAGAAATCAGAATGGTAAACTGTAAATTTATATATGAGAAATGAATTTCTTACAACTATTAATTACTTATATAGCATTTTAAAATACTACGGTATTTTACAGCACCTAACATATTACAATCAAGCTTCATTATAGAATTTTTTATAAATTTTATGAATATATTTTATGAATATAAATTTTATCAAATTTTATGAACCCCAATACAAAAACACTCGTTACCACATCTGCAGATTAGCAACTTGTACATAATTTTGGTTTTCGAACATTTTTAGATCAATATATTTTGTGTACATATACATCAATTAATTAAAAATCAGGTGTTTGAACTCGAAGAACTTCAAAAGTTATTAAACTAATCCTTACCCAGCATACAACTCCGGAATACACACTATAACCTTGATTAATCTGCATTTCCCATAGACTAAAAAACATGATCTATTACAAAAAACTTTTTAATCAAAACCAAGGGAAAATTAATTTTTTAAGTTTAATTATTCCAGTTTGGGAAATATGTTAAAAGTACAAAAAAACAATACGTGGAATTTAAGAATAGTCAAAGATGTTCCGAATAAATATCAAGACAACCATTGATTCCTCGCATTTATTGAATGTCTCTTGAAAAGAAATATTAAATCTCGACTGACAAGGTGTATTAATAAAAAAGAAAAACTTCGTGCAAATTGAATGAATTCAAGTATATAAATCCGTGCTTTTCTTATTTTCTTATTTTCGGAATTGAATCATTTATCTGAAGAAACTGAAGAAAAAACATCGTTAGCATTCTTTTATTTGCGGAAGAAAAACCTGCGAAGCTTTTATTTTATAAGAACTCGAATAAAGTGTTTTGTAGAATAACATTGCAAATGCATTCACTGGTTTTTATTGAGTGAGTCATTTTTCAAAAGCATTCTTATTCAGCTTGGGTGGGGGAAAAAAAACTTTGTATTCCACTTTGATGCTGAAAAGCGTCAATTTTTTCTCTTTTTAAGTCGCTCTTTTGATCGCCTTCCGCACTGAAGTGGGCTGTGTCGATCAGTCGCATTTCGAACAATGCTTCTTGGCATCGATTATATGGGAGTTTCATTTACTTTGGGCCAGGTGGTGCAAACATCTTATTCATTTTTTTCCCGCTAAGGTGGGAAAACTCAACAAGAATTAAAGGAAGTCGCTTTGATAAATTTAATATATTCTGCAACTGAAATGTTCGGAATATTACAGCAAATAAAAATATGTGAAATATTGAGGAACACCTGAAAAGAGTGGTGTTATATACTTTAAGATTTATATTGGAATCAGTTGTTGATACGAGTTCTGAAAGTGGAAATTTTCTAAAACCTTAAGAAGAGTGTACCTGAATTCAAGAACATGATTCTTGTAAAAAAAAAAAATTATAATGCATTTTTTTTCAAGCAGCCTGAAGATTTACTTGTAGCATTTGTAAAAATAAATCTTAATATGGAATTTTTCTAATATTTTTTTTCTTTTTCAAAAACAGTTATTTTGGAGTTTTATAGATTTTTAACTAACACATAAATGAGTTATATACTTTAAGATTTATATTGGAATCAGTTGTTGATACGAGTTCTGAAAGTGGAAATTTTCTAAAACCTTAAGAAGAGTGTACCTGAATTCAAGAACATGATTCTCGTAAAAAAAAAAGTTATAATGCATTTTTTTTCAAGCAGCCTGAAGATTTACTTGTAGCATTTGTAAAAATAAATCTTAATATGGAATTTTTCTAATATTTTTTTTCTTTTTCAAAAACAGTTATTTTGGAGTTTTATAGATTTTTAGCTAACACATAAATTCAGCCGTTACACATTTGATAAAACAATAGCCGTGCTGATTTTCAAGCGACGAAGTTATAACAGATTCGCTGACATTGGTTTTGGCAAATTCATTGAGATTATTATTTTTGTTATATTTAACTGATATTTCTGTGTGAAATTATTTTTCTTCAATTACTACCCTTTTCTGCAAAGATATAATTTTTTTCAGTGGAAATTAGTTAAATAGTTAAATAGGAAATTAGTCGTATAGCATTTTCATAGCTATCATAAATTTACTAAAACATATCTTTACATTAAAACACTTTACTTTTCAACATTTTACATTTTTATCACTTATCGACCGTTTTATTTATCTTTCTCAATACCTATCATATTATCTATAAAAAACTTAATATTTATGTAATTTTTCTTCATCTTTATCAATTCCAATAACTTTTTTACATCTTTACCAGAAGCTATAACTTTTTTTTCATATTTGCATAAACCCATAACTTTTTCAACTTTACCAATACGGGTCAGCTTTTCTTCACCTTTACCAACATTTATCACTTTTATTTCACCTATAGCAGTTTCCACAACTTTCTATTTTCCAATATCCATAACTATTTGTCAGTTTTACCAATTCTTATTAACCTTTTTGATCTTTTCAGTATACGTCACTTTTTATTCATTCTCCATCTATTTTAATTTAACTTTACAAATTTCCTTCACTTTTTTATTAATTTTACAGATTCTTATCACGTTTTATTTATCTTTATCAATACCTATAATTTGCTGCATCTGTACCAAAACTTAAAATTTTCATCAGTGTTTACTTATTTTTCAGCTTTTCCAATACCCATAAATTTTTATCGTCTTTACAATAGATGTCATATTTTCTCCTTCTTTGCCGATATCTCTAACATTTCATCTTTAACATTAAGCTTTACCTTTTCTATTTCTTTACCAATTGTTTTCGTATTTACCATTAATCTTTACTACATCTTTATAAATGGCCGGTGCCTTAGTTTTTATTTGTCATTTTTAAACAAGCGTGAAATGCAAAGGCATAAAGGGACTTCGAAAAACTTTTTAACTGAAATATGGAAGACCCAATATAAATTTTTTCTTCAAAATGTACTTTTGGGGTTCTCATCTTTGTTAGTTATTTATGTATTTATATTTATTTATTTTTATCAGTAAAACTTGGCATATAATGAATTTCTAGGTTTTATATAATCCATCATTCTGTGTCCTGTCCGAGCTCACTCCCAACTTTTAAAGACATGTCCTTACTTTGGAGAGTTTTCGAAAAACAATAACTCCCCTATTTTGAAATTGTTGATTCTGAAATAAATGATAGCAGATTTAGCTTAAATTAAATTATGTATGAAAGTCAATATATCTAAAGTAAAGTTTCGAAATATCATACAGAAGAGTGCCTTGTACTAAACCCCGGCTACCAAAGCGAACCTCATGTTTCCTAGATGATCTATTCGTCTAAACTCTAGCAGAATTAATTGTAAATAGTAGATTAAGATTCTACCAGCCAGTTAAGGAGCGCACGAGACATCACCTTGACTTGGTAGTTAGTTGTTGATCCGCCATTACGCGTTTACCATACATAGAAAGTTATTTTAGTGTGCTTGTTCTTCCTAATTTTTTGTGAATATTAATATTAGCACACACACACACACATACACACGCACGCACACGCACACGCACACGCACATGCACACACTGGATGTTCTGATTTTTTTTTAATGTAGGCTATAGTCGTGCAAACCGGTCCCAATATTTTGTCCTGTTTGAAGGATTGCATTCTTTTAACACACCCTTTTATGGGTTTATGTGACATATTCCAAGATAATTAAATGGAAAAGACTGATTCAAGAAAGTGGAATTCGTCTGACATGACGAACGCAATTGATGCAGTTTAAAAAAAAGAAGATGGGGTGGCAGAATGTCAGTAAACAGGTTAATGTATCAAAAATGACACTCATGAGGTTGTTTAATATTAAGTACAAAACACCTGAGGAAGCAGCACAAACAGTTAGATGAATGTGTCACAGTTTTGAGTAAAGATTTTGAGGAAGAACTGGTTCATTACTGCCTGACTATAAAAGCTTATTTATTTTAGAAAAACGGTTTAACAGCTGGCAGAAAGAATTACCATTGAACATCCTTTCAAGGATGAAATTGCCATGGAAATATGGGTTAGTCTCTTTCTAAAACTCCCCAAAGTTAGTCAATAAGGAAGCCTACTAGAACATTCTATAATAAAGCCGTTGAGTTTACCACATAAAACAAGTTTTAAAGCTTCTCAGTGATGTTAATGACAATATTCACTCCTGACAGAATCTACAAAATGTGGATGAGAGTCCTCTGATTTACTATAGTTTTCACTGTTTGGTAAGTGTTATTTTTTTAAATAGGGGTCCCATTTAGGCACCTATTTTTTAATTCTTCAAAGTGTAGTGTTAGTGAAAAAATCGGTTTTTGACGAATTTTTTTAAGAATGAATTATTGAGAAGTAATTAAACAAGTAATACATTACATATGTTTTAATTGATTTTTAATAAAAAGTTAATTTATATATAAAAATTAAAAAATAAAATGTCGATCCTTATTTGGGCACATTATTTAATGCCCTCTTATACGCACTCTAATATTTCAGTTTTAATTGAATCAGTGTGTGAAATTTCATTATACTATAAATTTAAGATATTAAAAAAAGTTCGTATTACTGTTTAAAAAAATCTTTGCTACAACCAATTTATTGCTACATGTTTTTATGCTAAAACAAGTTTGTTGGATTTTTAATTACTGTTGTTTGCTTTTTTTCCCGGGAGGTGTCAGCACCTCTCGAACTGACACTTTTTTCTTTTTTGGTTTTTGAAATTACAACATTTTTTTTGTATCTGGCATTGGACAAATATTTTTTACTTTAGGTTTGTTTTGAATTTGAATGGCGGTGGTCGCTTGTAGTCGGCTTCCTGCAAATTTACTTTGTATCATTTTTTAATAGTTGCATTTTTGTAGTGTGGTGTATCTTCGTAACGATTGTCAATAAACAAATCGTTTGACATATAGCCATCGACGCGCCTTAGTTTTTAACCACAACAATTACGCTCATTTATTGGTCCGTCAAGACGTAGGTAAACCCAGTTTTTTGCCACTGCTCTTTTGTGACTTTTAGTTTTGGTTCCGTTAGTAATTGCTCTACATGGGACACCTGTGATCATCAAGCAATCACGTTCGCCTTTTTGTAATCGACGCTGCTACCGATTATTGATGTTGTTTTAGTTTTTGCTTGGAAGACGCCATTTTGCCACAGTCGTACAAGTTTCGGTTTTGGAAGTCATCGTTCTTTACATTTTCTCATTGTACATGGAACACAGACTAATATTCAAGTTTCGCTTCCTTCATTTGTGATTATTACTGTGTTCTGCTCGTCTTTGTGCAAGATTGTGCCAGTGTGTTGTCATATTGGCGACAATAAATTTCGGTTTAGTGTCAAGTTCTTCACTTATCAAGGTTATTTAGGCTTTGTGTGGTGTTCTTTTGTGCCATTTGACGTCATGATTGGCGGCGTCAAAAAATAATTATTTCGTGCCAAGAAAATTAGTGTTGTTTCAAGAACAACTGTTCGGAGTGAGTGGGTTTTGGTTTTACATGCTTTTCATTTTGGTTTTCATTGTTCACGTTTGCATTAGAATTTATGTTCTTTAGTGTTTTATTTACTTGTATATTATGAATCATCTAAACAAAAGTAAGAAGGTGCTTTATGCATCATTAAATAAATTAAAAGAAAATGTGGATGGTGATACTTTTGGGAGAGACATTGATAAGGTCACTTTGTTTTCATGTAAGGTTAACGATTTGGAAAAGTTTAATGATCTTTTTGAGAAGTTTTTTGATACCTGTAAAGAAAATCAGTTAGATGCCTTTGTATCTGAATCTTTGGTTGTTCAGGATACTATTGATAATCTAAAATTAACTTTACTCCATCTTACAAAAAAGCTAGAACCTGTTACCACTGCAAGTTTTTCACAACAACAGGTACTTAGTGTCAAGCTCCCTGAGTTTCACATTCCACAGTTTTCTGGCAACTCAAATATAGAATGGCTCTCCTTCAGTGATATCTTTTGGGCAAGCATTGGTCAAAGTAACCAAATTTCTCAAGCTCAAAAATTACAATATTTAAAGGGTTCCTTAAGTGGGGATGCCCTTCGTGTCATCCAATCCCTTCACATCTCGGATGCTAATTTTGAAATTGCCTGGAATCTACTGAAGGAGAGGTATTCAAACAAACGTGAACTTGTGTTTGCATTGCTTAAAAGGCTCATGTCTATGCAACAGTTGAACACTGAAAATACTCGAGCTCTCTTGACCATTGTTGATTCCACTAAGGAAATTGTTCGTTCACTGGAAAGCATAGGCATGGGCATTGAGGGCTTTGCTGACACGATTGCTTTATATTGTGTGATCCAGAAATTGGACCCATCCACACGTTCCTGGTGGGAAAGAAGTTTGGATTTTGAAGGTATACCAAAATTAACCCAGTTGTTGCAATTTCTCACCACTCACTCCCGAACATTGCAACAATGCAAGAGCCAAGTTTATAAACGACAAGAAAGAGTGTCAATGTACACTGCACAGGTTGTGCCTTGCCAAGGTCAATGCCCTTTTTGTGATTCCCCTCACAGTATTTACAATTGTGATGATTTCAAGAATTCATGTGTTCAAAAAAGATTCAATTTCATTAAATATCAGGGTTTGTGCTTTAACTGTCTATTGCCTCACCGAGCTAAAAACTGCAAAAGCAAGAAACTTTGCCGTCATTGCAACTCGAAGCACAACAAATTATTGCATTTTGACAAATCTTATGCTAGAAGAGAAAGCTGCCTTTATGGTAGTGCTGAAGTTGTTGACACACAACCACATGTTGCATTGGAGGGGGTTGACTCTGAGCAAGAGGTCACAACTTTTTCATCCTGTGTTACTCAAGAAACATCTAAGCAAGCTCTTTTGTGCACTGCCATGATCAAGGTTTTGGATGCAAGTAACCAGTTTCAATCCTTTCGTGCCTTGTTAGATCCTGGATCCGAAGCTTCTTTTATTTCGGAAAACTGTTGTCAATGCCTTGGGCTATCAAAGAAAAGGTCCAGACTCCGAATCACTACTCTTGGTTCAGCTGATGCATTTACAAATGGCATCACAGACATTCAGTTTACTCCGCACTTTGACTCGACTCCAGTATTTTCAACATCAGTTTTTGTCGTTAGCAAGATAATAGGAGATCTCCCACACTCTCAACTGGACTCGAAGTATTCTCGTAAATTTTCTGATCTCGTCTTGGCTGATCCTTATTTTTATATTAAAGGTCCTGTTGATATACTTCTGGGAGTAGACTTGGCTCTCCCATTGCTTTGTGGGGATATTATAAAAGATAAACCAGGAAGTCCCTTTGCCGTCAGGTCTAAATTGGGATGGATTGTAGCAGGCAGTGTTGCTGTGGAACCTTCAAGGTCTCATCTTCATGTCAATAGTATCCAAGTTGAGACAGACACCTTGATTTCAAACTTTTGGAAGATGGATTCTGTTCCCCTTGCAAACCCTCTTACTAAAGAAGATCAAATGTGTGAAGAACACTTTGTCAACACCTTTACAAGAGATCAAAATGGCAAATATATTGTGAAGTTGCCCTTTCATAGTTCACCATTGCAGTTGGGGGATTCCAAGGAAATGGCTCTGCGACGTTTTTATTCCTTAGAGAGATCACTGTCATCAAAACCTGATGTCGCCAGGCAATACAGATACTTCTTGTGTGAGTACTTGAAACTCGGACATATGGAAAAAATCCAAGAGTCAGAATGTGACAGGAATCCTGTGTTTTACCTTCCCCATCACGCAGTGTTGAAAGACACAAGCACTACCACAAAGCTTCGCGTTGTTTTTGATGGCAGTGCCAAGTCCTCTACTGGTCTCTCTTTGAATGATATCTTGATGACAGGTCCCAGAGTTCAACGTGAGCTTTTTCCTATCCTTCTTCGGTTTAGGACCTTCAGAGTAGCAGTCTGTGCAGATGTTGAGAAGATGTTTCGCCAGGTTTGGGTTCATCCAGAGAACACAGATTTGCAAAGAATTATTTGGAGGAATTCACCCGATGAACCTATTGGTGTGTTTCGTTTGAAAACTGTAACTTATGGAACTGGTTCTGCGACTTATTTGTCAACAAGAGTGATAAAACAACTTGCATTGGATAAAAAGGAAACATTTCCCTTGGCATCAACTGCTTGTCTTCGTGACTTTTATGTTGATGATCTTCTTTCTGGTGCTGCTTCTGTTGAGGAAGCCACAAATCTCACCTGTCAAATGCTAGAAATGATGTCTCTTGGTGGCTTTCCCTTGAGGAAATGGATTTCAAATTATCCTTCAGTTTTGGAGAGTGTTCCAGTTGAGTCAAGAGTCTCAATTCCTCAGTCGCTTTCGACAATGACAACACTGTTAAGGTTCTTGGAATTGTTTGGCATCCTTCCAGTGACTCGTTTAAATTCTCTATTTCTTTGGGTGAACACAAAGATTTCACAAAGCGTAAAATTCTTTCAGAGGTTGCTCAAATCTTTGATCCTTTAGGCTGGCTCGCACCAACTGTAATCATTGCAAAAATCTTCCTTCAAGAACTTTGGAGTTTCAACCTTGACTGGGATGAAGTCCTTCATGAACCACTTGCAACTAAATGGAGAGATTTTAAGTCGCAACTACCTAAACTTGCTCAATTCAAAATTCCACGTTACATTCTTGCTCCGCAACCTATAAATATCCAGGTACATGGCTTCTGTGATGCTTCTGAAAAAGCTTATTGTGCATGTATATATGTTCGTTCTGTGAATTGCAATCAAACCACTACTGTTGCACTCTTGACATCAAAAACAAGAGTGGCTCCTTTAAAAACACAATCCTTGCCTAGACTTGAATTTTGCTCTGCTTTACTTTTGGCCAACCTTTTTGAAGCTGTTCTACCAACCTTAAACTTTGCAATTAACAAAATGTTTGCTTGGTCTGACTCGCAGGTTACTCTCGCTTGGATTGCTTCAGAGCCCTGCCGCTGGTTGCCATTTGTTGCTAATCGTGTCTCCAAGATCCAGGAAGCAATCTCTTCTGTGAAATGGGGTTACGTTCCTTCTCGTGAGAACCCTGCTGACTGCGGTACTAGAGGTCTATATCCACAGAAACTTGTCAACTGTGATTTGTGGAGATTAGGTCCTACATTTTTGTGGCAACCTATTGATCAATTGATTGAGGAACAAACACCAACAGAGTTTTCTTTCGAAAATGTTTATTTACATGAGTTGAAAAAGGGCAATACTATAGTTGCCAATACTTTACTACACAGTGATTCTATTTTCAGCAAGTTTTCTTCCTTCACCAAACTTTGTCGTGTTGTGGCCTGGTGCAAAAGATTCTTGAATAATTGTACTTTGCCCACCCAAGATAGAATTATTGGCCCCCTGTCGAGTGATGACATCTCAGATGCAACTACAACAATTGTTAAAATCATTCAGCAGTCTGAATTTCATGAAGATCTGTCTTGCTTGAAGTCACAAAAACAATTGAGAAATTCAAGTAAATTGCTGTCTCTAAATCCATTCTTGGACAATGATGGAATCATTCGAGTTGGCGGCAGATTGAGAAATGCAAATCTCTCTTATGATTCTAAGCACCATGTGATTATTCCAAAATCTCACCATGTTACAAATTTGATTGTACAGTATTTCCATCTAACACATCTTCATGCTGCACCTCAACTGCTTTTAGCTGTCATCAGGCATAGGTTTTGGATTCCTTGTGGAAGAGATGTGGTGCGTAGATTTGTTAACTCTTGTGTTACTTGTTTTCGTGCTTCAGCCAGATCTATGAATCAAATTATGGGTGATCTTCCCTTCTCAAGAGTGACCCAATCCAGGGCCTTCTCGAAATCTGGTGTGGACTTTGCCGGCCCATTCCTTGCCAAGGAGAGAAATGTTAGAGGAAAGAAGTCTTTCAAGGTTTATGTTGCAATTTTCGTTTGTTTTGCAACACGTGCCATTCATATCGAGATTGTTAGTGACCTCACCACACAGGCAATCATCGCTGCTCTGAAAAGATTTTTTGCAAGACGAGGAAAATCTGAAGAAATTGTCAGTGATTGTGGATCAAACTTCATTGGAGCTGATAAAGAGCTCAAGAACACCTTGAAATCATTGCTTTCCTCCAAACCAGCTAACAGTCTTTTCGTGTTTGCATCGACCGAGGGCATTAAATGGAGATTTAACCCTCCCGCAGCTCCCCATTTTGGAGGACTGTGGGAGTCTGGAGTACGAGCCATGAAGTATCATCTTAGGCGAACAATGGGAAATTCACTGCTTACTCTTGAAGAGTTGCATACGCTAACCACACAAATTGAAGCCTGTCTCAACTCACGTCCATTGTGTCCTCTATCTTCTGACCCTAATGATCTTTCCCCCCTTACACCTGGTCATTTTCTTATTGGAACCGCATTAACTGCCATTCCCGAGCCAGATTTGTCTCGCATTACTTTATCAAGACTAGGACGTTGGCAGTTGGTGCAACGCTTACTTCAACAATTTTGGAAAAGATGGAGTAACGAATATCTATCTAAGCTCCAGCAGCGTCCCAAATGGTGTGTATCGAAATCCAACATTGCAGTAAATGACTTGGTACTCATTCGAAATGAGCTCTTGCCACCGCTTAAGTGGAAACTTGCTCGTGTTACCCAACTTCATCCCGGACTCGATGATAAGGTTAGAGTTGTGACATTGCAAACAGACTCTGGAAAAATGAAACGACCAATTGTTAAGATTTGCAAATTGCCCTTAACTTAAGGCATTTTTTTCCCTTGCTATTTTGTAAATGTTCAACACAAAATTTGTTTTTTGAGAATTTTTCATTCTAATTTGTCATTTTTGCTTTATTATCAATATTTGTTAATACCCTTTTGTGCACTTTTTGTGTTGCTGTATTTTTGATTGTATCCTTGTTTCATTTGTCCACTGCCAGGTTTACACTGTTGAAACCCGTTAGTGTTTCAAGGGTGGGAGAATGTTGGATTTTTAATTACTGTTGTTTGCTTTTTTTCCCGGGAGGTGTCAGCACCTCTCGAACTGACACTTTTTTCTTTTTTGGTTTTTGAAATTACAACAATTTTTTTGTATCTGGCATTGGACAAATATTTTTTACTTTAGGTTTGTTTTGAATTTGAATGGCGGTGGTCGCTTGTAGTCGGCTTCCTGCAAATTTACTTTGTATCATTTTTGAATAGTTGCATTTTTGTAGTGTGGTGTATCTTCGTAACGATTGTCAATAAACAAATCGTTTGACATATAGCCATCGACGCGCCTTAGTTTTTCACCACAACAATTACGCTCATTTAAAGTTAATGCAAAAACTGTTTTCTGAATAACATATGGAACATTCCAAGCAAACTGGTCTCATAGTCAAAAATATTAAAATTAGAGTTACAGTTTCTAAAAAAAATAATTTATAAAGTCAAATGTGTATGTTTTTTATAATGATAATACATTTTACATAAAAAATTAGATAGACGTTACAATTTTTATCAATTGTATATGGTTCCAAACTCTCTTAAATTCCAATCGGGTGAATAATTTGTATTGAAAATGTAATAAAAGTAATAAATAACTAAATACTAATATTTATCATTACAAGAACACCTGACAAAAAATATTTGACAGAACAAATTATTCGATTCTATTTAAATTTTTACCATGACAAAAGAACGTGTTTTAGGTACAGTGTACATAATTTAACACAAATTGAAAATAATACAAATGTAAATTAAGATCAGTATATTGTTAATGAAAGCTAACAAATCGAAAACTTTATATAAATATAGAACTCACTGTTACGAATATGAAAGAAAAAATAACACTATATTTCTGTAAACGCTACAACTTCAATATTGTTGATAAAAATGTCCAATATTGAAATTCATATGCATAACTATTTGTATTAGTATAATTTGAATATCTTTCGTTTTCACTTTATTTGTTGTATAAACTGAAAATTATGACAACGGAAATAACACCAATCACAAAAATTAAATTACGTTTATTGTTAGACTCGAAACTGCACTTATTTTTTTTATTCTTACAAACATTAAAACATTCAACTATTACTTTTAGTACTTCTGTTTTTTTTTATTTGAAGAAACAATTTTTAGCAATTTAGAAGTTTTTATTATTTAAGTTTAACAGTTTTGTAAAAAAATTAAACATTAAATCGTTCAAGTAAAAACATTAAACTTCGAAACAAAAGTTGTGAATAAATCTTTAATTTGTATTCTTATCACTTGCTCTAAGTTTTTATTTTATTACATCAGTAATAGTTTTTTATCTTCCGCTAATAAAATGAAGAAAATGCAAAACTTTGAAGTTTTATTGTATTTTTAAATATGCTCCAGAAAGAAAATTTTAAAAGTTTCAGAAAAGCTGAATTGTACACACTGTCATTGATAATCGAATTTAAAAGAATACACGTTTAAATTCTTGGTCACGTACAAACTCGTGGATAAATAACCGTGCCCCAAGTGTGTTTTACAAGAGAAATCTACGATTACTGACTTATCTTATTTATAAAGCTGAAATCTCCAAAATCTGTCCGGATGTTGATTTGTTTGTTGGTTTGTTTGTTTGTTTGTTTGTTTGTTTGTCAGTACAAAATAGGCTCCGTAACTACAAAACGCAGAGCTTTGAAATTCACAGAATAGTTAGTTCAAAAAATAAGAATTTTAACGTGACTATTTTCAAGTCTCTACAATGTTCCATTCGAATGTTATGACATTTCTTAGCGTACGTCAGCAAAGTTTCTCGAATTGGCAACAGTAAAATCAGTTAAAATCAACGATGAAAAGCGAAAATATAATATAAAATAATTATGAATCAATTGGAATGCCAATATTTACACGAAATACTCCATAATTACACAACGTAGCTTTATGAAATTTACAGAGCACTTTACGTAAAAAATTAGGCGTTTTTTGTGATAATTTTTAAGTTCTTACGATGTTCCATTCGTTTATTATAACTATTTTAATGTATTCAATTGACTTAACATAGATGATGACATCGTTTACGATTTTAAAGAATTTTCTTTTCGTTACTTACATTATAAAAATGACGTCATAAGTTTGGTTTGATTTAATAATTACTGAAAATATCCGCACATTGGGCTTTTTTCTACAATACGGATTATTGCAAACATTAAAATAACTAGAATTTTACCGTATGGAATGGTTTATAGTTGTTTTGTGTCTTTTGTTTTGTTTAAATGCAGGTTTATTGTAACTATATTTGAATGTCTAAGATCGGACATTTAGAACAATACTTCCAAAATGCGATTAATTTATGTATGAACGTCAATTTAATTTATTTGAAAAATATGTTATGCAAGTACTTTTTTTTAATGCACGAAGCTTAGTTTCACTTTGAATTTTCAACTCTATATGACTTTTTAATATTATTAAACGAATAAAATTCCGCAGATACTGCTAATTGAGATTTTTTTTATTTAATGTGCAAAGTAATATTTCCTTTTAAAACATTAAATGGCGAACATTAAGAATGAAATTTAGAATTATTTAACGTACATGGTTAGAGTATAACATTTAACTGTTTGCTAAATAATTATATCGCCAAGTTATAAAAGTTTATTCTTTGGATAAATTGCGTTTTGGCTTTAATTTACTGTAGAAACTTACTAAGTATTTACATGACAGGTATTTTTCGATGCAAATGCAAAAACAATAGTATCACAAAATCAAAATTTTAGAATTTTTTTTTAATAAAATGAAGTAAATACAGAATTTTTATTACATTGTTCCGGAAATAAAAAAAATTACTCAAATTTAAAGTAGGTGGCTATTCTTCTGTAATAATAGTATTCATTGGAATTCTTTAACACATGGGTATTTAGACGTAGCAGAAGAAAATTATGTAGTATTTTAAAACATACTATTTTTTTTTTTGTATTTATTCCAGGTAGTTAAGATTTTTTTATTAAGAATTTGAGGCAGTTTATTCGCAAAAAAAGTTTAGGTTTATTCTCCTGCAATGTACATTTTTATGTTCTGTATTCCAAAAGTCAAAAATGCAAACTACTAATTAATTAGATACACAAGTAGCTGGTCGAAGAGATTGCAAAGAAGTAGCCAAAATGATATATTGGAAGAGGCATTTGGAAATAGTCGAATCAAAATTGCAATATTGGGAAACGGGAAATTCTGATTGTTTTGAAAGTTAAATCATCGAAGTTAAAGATCAAATTTCCTAATTAAGCCATCTTTAAAAACTTCTGTTTTCGGATTTTACTGCCTTTTTCACTTCCATACGGCTTAAGAACATTTTAATATCGTGATTGATTTAGAAGTGTCATTTAAAATCACGCTTGAAAGTATTGCTTTAAAAACTACAATTTAATAAAACTATTTTCGAAGCTATTTTTTTTAAAAATAATAAAAAAATTAGGATCAATGCGTTTTGTTTATAATTTAATTTAATAATTTTTTATTTAATAAAAATAATTCGTAGTTCTAATAATCTAGAAATTATTGGATTTTTATCGGTGTATTAGCAACCAAATAGTGTAGATATATTTTTACTTTTTTAACTTCTAATTTATTAAAAATAAAGATATTTTAAATTTCAATTTATGAAAGAAACATTTTTTTAGGAGAAATTCCAAACTGGTATATGCAATAATCCCTGGAGGAGAGGAAATGCATATATTTTTTTCATTTGTCGTTATTTTATTTATACTCGTGCGAAGAACGGGTAATTTTGCTAGTATATGTATAAGAACAAATATTTTCATGACGTTATTTACAGCATTATTGTTTGCTTCTGTTAGTTTCACAAGATCTCACTAAGATCATGATATGAATAAAAAATGCGGCATGCACACACACATACACCTTTTGTTTAATCATTGTATTTCAATAAGAACCAATACAGAAATACATATAAAAGTAATAATATGTGTTTCAGTTGAAAATGTATTTGATAAATCGTAAACTAACTTTTCCCAAATGACCTGTTGTTTAGTTAATTAACCAAATGTGTAATCTGTTCAAATTTTTTAAATTAGACAGTATTAGATTAGTAAAAAAAATGTGTACTTCAAAATGATTACCTGAACCTACTTATTTTTCTTTGAGTTCAATTGCATCGTAAATGAGTGATAACGTACTCTAATTTAAGCAACAATACTTTCTTAAAAATGAGAAGTATTATTTAATATTGCTAATATCAGCTTCCGTTCAAGCCATATTAACAAATTGACCTAATAAACTTAAAATAGGTTTTCAGAAGATGGTTTTTCACATTACTTGTTTTCGATTGCTTAAATGGAAGCTGAGTTATTACAACTCAATGATATTACGTTCCATTCTTTCGGCACACCTTTTTAACTTTTCTCCTGTTTATAACTTATTCAAGTAGCTCTGGTAGTAATCTGGTAACGGATAAGGCATTGGGATGTGATACCTGAGGACCTGAGATTAATTCCCGGTAAGTCTTAGTTGTAATTGTCGATATGTATTGAAAGTGATTTTTGACGGCAGCCTATGTAGGCTAGTTTCTGCTCTTTTTACCCATTGTTCTCATTTTTTAGTACATGTATGTTTCAAATTTGAAACTTATGTTTTCGGAGCCATGATTAGCATAGAATGTAATCGAAAATGAGTACATTTTATTTATATACATATTATTTTTGAAAACATATTTCTAACAGTGTATATATATTTTTATAGTTAATAAGCGAGCCATACAATTAATAAAGATGTATCACTAGAGACGAAAAGAGATTACTTAAGACACTGGTTTATGCATAATACAAAACGGAAATATGAATAATTAGCATTCATTGTCAAAAAATAGATTACATTCCTTACCAATTATCTAAAGTATTTAAATGGCCTAGATCAAACTTCATTTAGAATGGTATATAGTGTGGGTTTTAAGGAACAACAATTTCCATTGTCATTAAAATTGCATATCTTTTTCTGTATTTTTAATGCAAATACAATTTATTTTCCAATTTTAAGATATATTCCCGTCAAAAAGTAAATTGAAATATTTTCCGCATATACTCGTTTATCTACTTCTTAACACTCTTTTGAAAATAATCTCTAATTAATTTCTTATTAGTGCCATTTCCTTAAATCCATTATTGATTTTTTTTTATATTAAGGCTTAGTATCTCAACTGACATGTCGCAGACACGTAAATCTCCCGTTACATTTATAAAGCTTTTTGTCTTCTTCCTCGACTAGAAAATTGCGTCCACTGTGTTTACGTCAACGTGATTGAATGGGTGATCCTTTTAAGAACATTCTTTCAAGTTCATTAACTTTCCTCTGTATCTAGTTGAAATGTCAGTTTAAGTGACATCTACGACGTTAAAAATAGGCACTCAAAAATAAATAAATTGTATTCATTATTGAGTACATTCGATGCTTATCATGGCTTAAAATGCATAAGTTTATATTAAAAAAAAATACCCAGAAATGTGCACAATGAGCAAAAATGAAGAAAAAGAGCAGAAAATGACAGTAGCTTGCCTACATAGGCCGCCTTCATAAATACCTTTCATTAAATACAAACAATTACAAATCTTACTTACCAGGAATCGAACTCGGATCCTTATACACAGCAGTACAGAGCCTTATTAAACTACCAGGGCGACTTAAAGAAGTTATAAACAGAAGAAATATTAAAAAGATGTTCTAAAAGAAGGGGAAATTAAGATAATTGAGTTGTAATAAATCAGTTTCCATTCAAGCAATCGACATTAAATAATGTGCAAAATAATCTTCTGAAATTTTTTTTTAAGTTCGTCAAGTCGTTTTGTTAAGATGGCTTCAACATAAGCTGAAACTAGCAATATTGAACCACACTGCTCATTTTAGATGAAGTACGGTACTTAAATTTGAGAGTGAGTAGGTCAACGTTCGTTTACGATACAATTGTACTCATTTGAAGTACCTTTTTTATAGTGTACAGTTCTGCAAGAATTTTAAATAAATTACCTATTTTGACAGTAAACATTTTCTTTCTAATAATTTTAAAATAAAAAAAATGATGTTTCATTCTCCGTTGATTTTTTTTTAAATATAATTTTTGTCGATATTTAGTTTTGTTCATTAAAACCACACCAGATTTTTCTAGTTTAAATAACGAAACTTCATCCGAAACCCCAAATCATATTAAAATGTTCCCATCTGTTCCCAGAATTATCTTGTAATTACGTAAAGAAAATGGAAAAAGGAAAAAATTAACTTAATTAAATATTTGAAACTCTTCAAATCCTTTGTATGTTGTCAGTTTCTTTGCCATTTAACTACTTAAATTTCTATTCAGTAATCCAATAAATTATGTTATCGTTTTTTTTATTTCAAGTCACACGAAATTTCGGATAACTAATCATTAGCTATTTGAAGCAAATTATTTACTTTTTACGTTACTGCTTTGTACTTGCGATGGACTTGTGTTTAATGGCTTGCTCAACTGTTGTCTCTCTGAAATCTGTAATTACCCAAAAGTTTCCTTTCAGTAACGTTTCTTAATTTAAAAGAGCTTATTGCTTCTCCAATGATTGGCTCCTTTTTTTCTTGGTCGGGATATTTATGTAAGTTTAATGTTCTTCAACACACAAAAAAAATTATCGAAGTCATTAAGGAAGTACGGAAATTTAGAGATTTTTTTTGTGTGTGTGAAAAACTGAGAACTGAGATAGATGTGATTTAACTGAGGTTCCTTATATTGTGCTATAATTGCATGGGGACTTCTGATGCATTGCATGGGGACATAAGTGATGTGCAATTACTTTTTTACAATGTTACAATGTTAACCAATCCAATAGAATTTATATAAATAATAATTCAAACGCTATTTAGTAGTAAAATTTAATTATATATATATATCTATACAGAAGAGTGTGCGGCAGCGGTTGTTGTTTGGGCAGTACGACCACCCTATTGTAGACTCCATTTAAGATCAGAAGTTTTAATTAAGTGGTAATGAATAAGTTGATGAATGCCATAGTATTTAGGAAATAAATAATATTTAATGATGCAATTATAAAAGTTAAGAATTTACATTTAAAGGATAAATGAATGGTATTGCATTTACATGAGGAGCA
Organism: Troglohyphantes excavatus; assembly: GCA_963932185.1. Classification (NCBI taxonomy): domain Eukaryota; kingdom Metazoa; phylum Arthropoda; class Arachnida; order Araneae; family Linyphiidae; genus Troglohyphantes; species Troglohyphantes excavatus. The sequence goes on along the minus strand of OZ010668.1, from coordinate 64,003,440 downwards.
TGCGAGATGTGCATGTTGGTACTATGGCCGTCTAGCTGGGAATGAGTTCCTTTCAGTCCGTGTTTTTCATTTGATTTGGCCACCCCCTGCGTGGGCCTCATGTGCTGGAGCTATGTGATTGGCTTTTGGTGTAAACGCTGAAGTGGAAACTCTTTCCTGGAATTGCTTGGTAAAGAAAGAAAAGTGGATGAACTCCAGATCGCTGCAAGTGTATGTTTGTATGTGTATGGTCGCGTTTGTTTTACCTACAAATCTACAGCGTTATATCAATGATGAAATTTTACACACTTAGCTTTCTAAGCAAGGATAAAGTCTACATGAAATATTGAACAACCACCCCCCATCCTGGTTTTACGTCTCTTAACTCGCTAACCCCTTTGACTTCATACTAAAACATAATAATGCAATTCTGTAATAATGCAAATGTCTCAAAGTTGTAACGTATTTTACATAGTTAGTTATAAATATGGATACATATTGTATTCTGATCGAATAATAATTAAATATTGACAGTATATCGCCAGATTATCGCCAAGTGAATAAAAATGTAACTAAATGAATAAAAATGTTGCCAAATAAATAAAAAAAAATGACAAAAAAATTAAAAATATTGTTTCCAAATGAATAAAAAATATCGCCAAATGGTCATATTTGTAGAAATATCATCAAAAGGCAAAAACAGTTTCAAAATGATAAAATTTTCAATTAAAATGGAGAAATATGGTAAATATGGTAGAAATATGGTATGGTAAAACAATGACCACACATTTCCCATCCAATATAATGCTAGGATGGGAAATGTGTGGCAAAATAGCAAAATTATTATTTACATTATCAAAATATGATAACTTATGAGAACATTTTATTGCACAATTTACGAATATTAATGGAAATTTCGCCGCCATTCTCTACATTTTAGGAACATATCGCCTCCTTTCAACTTTATTATTATACAAAAAAATAGAAAGTATCTATATATGTATTAAAAAACAGATGTGGCTTTTTGGGAATGCTTAATCCCTGCGTGGTTTGTGAATAGGGCCGATGAAATGCTTCAATCAGTATCCCATAATTTTTAGACATGCGGACATATCTTCTTTTTACATAGCTATTTTGTTGTTGTAAATTTCGTTTATTTATTTCTCACTACTTCCATTTGTTGATATTATCTCTCCTCACTCCGTTATGTCACCTGATCTGATGAAGAACTCCGGTTTTTATACTTTTTTTAAAACTATATTTATACTTTTTTACCAATTTATTTGTGTCTAAGTGCATGTTCGCATCTCACTGTTCAATGCAAAGTTGTATCATCCTTGGGAACATCTAATTCATATTTTGATCGAATATAACAATTTATAATACACTTTTCTTGATGCGTTATGTGTGCCACAATAAAACATTTTATATCCTAAACTAAACTCTTTCAGTATGTATGGAATTTCTATGCGAGAATTAACTATATATTTAAATTCCATTTCAGTAATCGAATATCAATTCGTAAAACCACTTTCAGGAATTACTTTTCACTCAAACTGTTGATTTCACATAATGCTTGGATACGAATTCCTTAATTAATTCGTAACTCTGAAAGCGAATGGCGAAAATATGGATTTTTGATATTAGGTACTAGATTTCAAAACGACGACAAAATAGTTTGGATAAGTTATATGCACCATTTAAGTTCATTTAGATTATTAATTTAGATTATTGGTTATAAAGTAGTTTATTATTTAGAAATTTTAGTAGTTAATAGGAATTTATAGAATTGCAAAATGTTAATTAGTGATATTTAATCCTTTTGAAATTTCCAAAATTTAATTTATCGCAGTTTACATATTGTATAAATGTTTGTAATCAATATAACAATAATTTGAGCAATACAGTATTTCAGTTAAATATAAAACTCCCTTTTAACGCGACTCTAAAGTTGAGAGCAAAATATTGTTTATATTCTATTTTAATAAGACTTAACCGTAATTTACAAAGTTGTACAACATATGGCAATAGTAGATAATACATTTTATCGTTTTTAATTTTAAACTAGTCAAATTTTTCCAAAGAATTTAGAAATCTAATGCATAAATTTTCTCATTAGATGAAACAGTTGTTAAAGAACATGATAACATTTATTTTCAAGCATATGGTGTACACAAATTTGTAAAAAGTTGTATTCTTTGAAGTGTATAGGGACATATGAGATATTGATAATGAATACAAGTCGAAGTAAAAAATATATGTGAGAGTTTTAATGACAGGGAGGGCCTTCGAAGTTAGAAAAACCTGTTTATTCGTATTTTTCGTACTGTTACGTCACCTCTACGTTACAAATTTATAATTTTATTACTACACTTAGACACTATTCTGCTCAGAGGCGTATGTGGAGCTTGCATTGTCACACACACACACACACACACACACACACACACACACACACACACACACACACACACACACACACACACACACACACACACACACACACACACACACACACACACACACACACACACACACACACACACACACACACACACACACACACACACACACACACACACACACACACACACACACACACACACACACACACACACACACACACACACACACACACACACACACACACACACACACACACACACACACACACACACACACACACACACACACACACACACACACACACACACACACACACACACACACACACACACACACACACACACACACACACACACACACACACACACACACACACACACACACACACACACACACACACACACACACACACACACACACACACACACACACACACACACACACACACACACACACACACACACACACACACACACACACACACACACACACACACACACACACACACACACACACACACACACACACACACACACACACACACACACACACACACACACACACACACACACACACACACACACACACACACACACACACACACACACACACACACACACACACACACACACACACACACACACACACACACACACACACACACACACACACACACACACACACACACACACACACACACACACACACACACACACACACACACACACACACACACACACACACACACACACACACACACACACACACACACACACACACACACACACACACACACACACACACACACACACACACACACACACACACACACACACACACACACACACACACACACACACACACACACACACACACACACACACACACACACACACACACACACACACACACACACACACACACACACACACACACACACACACACACACACACACACACACACACACACACACACACACACACACACACACACACACACACACACACACACACACACACACACACACACACACACACACACACACACACACACACACACACACACACACACACACACACACACACACACACACACACACACACACACACACACACACACACACACACACACACACACACACACACACACACACACACACACACACACACACACACACACACACACACACACACACACACACACACACACACACACACACACACACACACACACACACACACACACACACACACACACACACACACACACACACACACACACACACACACACACACACACACACACACACACACACACACACACACACACACACTTTATGTTTTAAGATGACTTGTGCATTTGTAAATTTGTAATAGTCACTTTAATGCCGTTGAAAAAATATTGAAAGTTGTTATAAGTTTGCGTTCCTAATATGAGTTTCAGTTCAGAATAACAGTTGCCCAACTTATTTTCATTGACCGAGCGTTAGCCATATCTCTGTTTTAACTTGACCAATTGGCATTTGTATATTTGTTTGTTGCACAGTTTCAACCAATTACTTCAAATGTGGCATGAATGTTCCTTAAAATCATTAACAACAACGTAGTATTTTTTTTGTCGCGAGGTCTATTGTTTCCAGAACTAATAGTAATAAATAGTATTAAATGAAAGACTATTTTTAAATAAATAATAATTTATTGTTTACTACAACGTGAGGCATGTCATTTTTATTCTGCCAACATTGACCTGCAACTATTGAAGTCAACCTGGGGTTAGAAATACATAAATTTATGGAAATATTCCCGACTAAAACTCTAAAATAATTCGAAAAAAAAACCCGGTTGTTTGTGTAGAAAAAAAAATAACTAAATGTGTTCACATAAAATATTTATATTTTTAAGTTATATACAATTTTACAAGTAAGCCCTACAATAAAGAAAATACTTTATTTATGCAACAAAACATCTAAATTATTCAACAAAATATTTATTCACGTGCTTTAAAAAATAGAAGAGTATATATCTATTCCATTACTAGTATATTCCATTTTCTTCTAAGACGCTACTTGTGTTATATGAAATGTCAATAAATATCCAATTTCATTCTTCTATTCTTATTCTATGTATATTCACATACAACCTTATATGTAAAACAAAGTAATCGAATTATAGTTTTAAACCGAAAGACAGTTATTTCTTCAGACGTACATAATCTCCTTTAAGTATATTTTTTGGATCAAATGCATCAGAAATAAGAAACGGATCATTTTATTCAGTTTCCATATCTTTCTTTGAATGCAAATACTCAACAAAACACAAACATAATAGAACTTGAAGAGAAATGTAAAATGGTTTGAGGGAGAAAAAAGTCAACCGAAGAGACATATAAACCCGAGGAAAATAATATTCCATTTCGGAGTAGCAGATCCTTCCATGAACGTTAGAAAACATATTTTTAAGCCTTTGCTTCCTAAACTGTGAGTTTATTCTTGAATTACGAAACATGAAACGTCAGGAAAGGGTTTATCTTACATAACCAATTAACTTTTGGAATTTTGGGGAGGGTACTCTAACATGCCATATCGATATTCTTCTTATAATCCGTTGAAATGATTTTGAAATTCAATATGGATTTTGAATGGTTGTCTAATTACAAGCAAGCAAAATAATTAGATTGCAATGTTATTTGTCTTGATGGATAAGTTGTATTTCTGTAATGATTTAATTAAAGGGAAATGGGACATATTTCATTTTTGTTTTCTGCTTTTATTTTGAAGGTGCTTTTACTGTTAGTAATATTCTGAACCGTTTTTAAAAACATTTTAGAAGACATGGTACGAACTATATTTTTTAATTTTTAGTTTTGAATTTTGAATCAAAGTTTTAATGTACAGCGTAAGGTGGGTAAAAATGGGTATTGAGGCAAAATTAATTGAATATTAGACCTGTTTCCTAACTAAATAAGATATATATAAAACACACGGTTTAAAGAGAAAAATGTCTAATAATTGAGATGTTGAAACAATAGTCAAGCTTAGTATTAGATTGTGTTCCTAACACACGTTTTTGTTTACAATGCAAATTATACATGTCGAATGCATTTATTTACTTTGAGTAGTTTAAATTAGAAAATAAGTTTCATACAAAAGAACTTTTCAAAGACTATAAATGTAAAATTCCTTTTCCATTGTACTTTAGAATTTTAGATTCAAGTTAAATTATCATTTGTTTAAATAAACAAATATTTATTTCAATACTAAAATCGACTTATAAAAATTGCATATAAAACACACTCAACATTGTCCTCTAACTGTAAAAAAAGAAATTGGGCCCGGCCGGGATATGAACCCGGGACCTCTCGCACCCAAAGCGAGAATCATACCACTAGACCACCGAGCCACATGCACAAAGAAAACTATAACAAGCGTAATAAAAAACGAATCAAGTACGTATAAACTTTATTGAGCTATTAAAAACAGTCTTCGATTTTGGTTATAAACCGACACAATATATGATATTGAATCTAACTGTCACGAACTTGTGTTGTAAAAGGATAATAGTTTTTATAATTTGCTGGCACAATATTAAAAAAGGAAATAATTGTCCTTAATCTCATAAATTTATGGCGGTATCCACCTGTTTTTTTTTTAATACTTTCGCCATTTTTCGATTTTTTCGAAAGTAAATAGTTAAATGTAGTTACCTTTGGTAATGTTATGATAAACTGAGTTTTATTCGGATAAGTTATTACAGATATTGGTTTATAATTCAACTTATTTCATTCAGTTTTTGATTATTTAGTCATGTTAAAAACAAAATACCAAACTCGACCTATAAAGCATACCGTATAAACTATTACTTTAAACTGATAAAAATATGTTTCTTAAGTTTCACTACAATATACAGGCTCGTGTGGAATCTCAATAGCTTCTAAAAAATAAATATATGCAAAAACTCATTTATTAATGCAAATTAACCGTGGAATAACTTAATTTATTTTAATGAATTTCGGACAAGCCACTATACTGATCCGCCTATTAAAATATTATAAAAAAAATATGTTAGGTTTTGCCGGAGTATTTCAATTTCATTTCGTATACCAACCTAAAAACATTGGAATTTATTTGGCTCATTTTCAATTTCCATCTACATATAAACTTACAATTATTCCCCTAACTTGCACGCGCACATTTTATTTCGACAGTAAATTACACCTCCGAAACCCATTTCTTTTTATGACATAATCATCAAGTGAACGTCGTTTCGATATCGATCTGGCCCGTAAAACGCGATTAAACACCATTCCCAGTTTTTGCGACAGCGGAAAAAGCGCGTACGTGATTGATGCAAACTGTCAATAACGGAAAGGGGAAAATCCGCTTTCAATAAGTAGGCACATTTCTTGTTATTTCTGGAAGATTAATAGTCGGACAGTGTCGTTCTGACGAATGTAGAGCGATAGCGATTCATTTGCTTGAATGGATACCCAACTAATCCGTTTAGGAAAGGTGAAGAATTGCAACTTTCCCAGCCTATCGTTTATTTTGGGATTTTTTTACTCAACTACAAAATGTGCTAATATTTGTTTTCAATATTCCATTTGTTTCTCAATTCAAAGATATACACGTACTACAGTTTTGAGTTCATATCACACCAAAAATAACTACACAATGTATTTGCAAGAGAGTGTGTACAGTAAAGTTATTGAGATGGTTTTGTTTCTCACAAATATTTTGTATTCAATATTTGAAGGCTAGTAATTAAACAGTGGAATGAAATATTTTTTGTTCAATAATGGAATGATATTAATATCATGAGTGAAATGTAAGTAGTTATTTTTATTAATGGAAGGCTAATAATGAAGCAGTGAAAGGAATATTTTGTTTTCAAATATGTAATGTTAATTATAAAACAGTGAAATGCAATATTTTGTATTCAGCAATGAGAGGTATTCAACGATGAAAAGGGTTTCAGCTAGGCAAAAAGTCAACAAAAGGATTAGTTCCTGGAATGTTTGCAGGAAATCAGTATTTTAATCATTTCGCAAAAACTATTTGAAATGGATGTAACTTTTTAGATAATTACTTTTTTAAATAATAAAAACTTTAAAAGTAATGCAAATATTAATCTAAATGCAGCTACATATTACTCAAAAGCTTCAAGTTGATGATTGAATGATGATAGATGCATAGTGATTGGATCGCTTTTTCGTCTTCCGATGCCGGTGTTTCAATACATTGCAAAAGTTCTTTTTATTCGTAAGTCAGGAATACTCATATTAATGCTTAATCTACACATAAATTTGAATACTTGTACTAATATGTCAATGTTACTTTTTTCAATCACTTATGTATTTCTAACACACAAAAAATACTTTCTAACTTACGTTTGACTCGTGCGATAGTAGTGACTGTAAACGAAATTTTTGATTTACCACCAAAGGTATCTTTGTGCAAACATGTAAAAGTTTTCCCCCATAATTAATTTTTAAAGTGCAATGTTTTGACTTTCAATGACATTATTATATTTTGTTTATAACTAAATTAATTTATAACCACTATTTTTCTGAATTCTAAACAAATAACTGATACATGGAATAAATAAAATGTGTGTTTGTTTATTGAACTGAATTATTTTGTGATGACGACGATGTATTTTAAGTCTTCAAATTGATTTTGAATAAACTTGCAAGTTAAGGATTACCTTTATAATGCGTTTTAAGATTTCAGTAAACAGATACCTAAGTATATTTAAGTAAACCATTTACATGATATTTGGTAAATAGTGTAGAAATTATGACTATTTAAAGAAATTGAATTATCAGCATATTTCAAACAAGCAATATTGAAATTTTGCCTACGCTTATACGCTGGGCTTTATACGTTGTACTACGAAAGCGACGAGAAGAAGTTATAAACAAAAGTAATGTTAAAAAGGAGTGGCAAAAGAAAGGGAAGTAAGAAAATTAAGTTTTATAACTCAGTTTCTATTTAAGCAATAGACATCAAATAATGTGGAAAACCATCTTCTGCACAAATATAAGTTTGTCAGGTCGCTTTGTTTAGATAGCTTGAACAGAAGCTGAGATTACCACTGCTCATTTTTACGAAAATACGATTACTTAAATTTGAGTACGCCAGCGCTCATTAACGATGCAAATTGTACTCATAGAAAAACGAGTGTGTCCAAGTACTCATTTTGAAGCACATTTTTTACAGTCTACTTTTAACTGTATAGTATACTACTTTTAGTAGATTGTTAGAATGCTGACATGCCTTGATCGACATGCTGCCAGTATGGTTCCTCTGTCTTGTGCTATTCAGCAATTATCAGGCACACTGCAGCCGTCATGTTAAACTTCTACAACAATCTTTTAGAAATGTTTTGGATCAATCATCTAATGACTTGTTGAGCTGCGCGAGAAATTAATTACACATACTAGACTGTGACTAAAACAATGTGAATTATTTGCTCACATTACTCATAACAGTCTTCAATTGCTCAAAAGTATATAGCCCCAGTACGACATTAAGGGACACGGCACCATTTAGACATTTATTCCTTTATTTTTGACTTTTGAAATCAATGTATATTATTTAAATTTATATAACAGAATAATATTTCCCACAAACTCCCTTAATTGTTATTTTTTTTTTAAAACTTAATTTTTTAAAGCTGGGTCATTTTTAAATATATATATTTTTTCTTCTTAGATCCTTTAAACTATAATACATGAGAAATGACATTAAACTTTTGTATACTAAATGTATTTGATTTCTATATAAATATATATTCATAATAACTCCTATTTTTTCCCTTAAAACTCATATTTTTAATTAATATTTACAAAAAGAGAAAAAAAACTAGTACTCATAGATCTAGTTGAAATGCCAATACACTCATATTTTGCTATAATTAAAAAAATTATGCATTTCACAATTAATCATAAAATGTGACTTAGTGTTTCTAAAAACTTAATATCAAAGAAAACCAAACAATGGGAAAACATGATTTAAAGTTCTCGTTCTGGGATGGAATTCTTGGCATCGCAGGGATTAGAACCGAGGAGGTGTCTGTTTTAATTGCGCATGCGCGGAGCCTACCGGGCCAATAATTGTTGATTTTTCACTAGTACGTGCAGTTGGTGTAAATACGCCTATTAGAGTGTGTACCAGAATACGAAGCCTTGAGTGATAATATAATTTATTAAGCTGGTTGTAAGATTCATCTGTTTTAGTTTGTGTTGGAAAAAATATTCTAGTTAATAAAATTAATTTTGCTCTTCTTTGTAGTGCTTTAGATGTGATTTTTGATGAATGAGCTGGACGTTATAAAGCAACCTGGAATTAAGTTCTTATGCGGAAGGCACTGTTGTGCAAAGGGAATAAACAGACTTAGTGGATGAATAAAAAGAAAAAGGTGAGTGGAGAGTTGTTTATCGTGTGATTAAGTGGTCCTTACAGTGTACGCTGTTGTAGGATTTATGTTTATTTAGGATGAGTAATGACGAGGATTGACAAGAAGTTCCTGGAGGCAACGCAGCTAATACTGATCTTAAGGAAGTTAATAGAGTCGCATTAAAGTTACAAGGTTTTGGGGAAAAGGAAGTTGAGTTATGGTTTCTTAATATTGAAGCTCTGTTTGTGTTATCTGATATCAAACAAGAACGACAAGGATCTGGTGGTATTATAATCGAGAAAGTGTCTGTTTTGAGTGCGCATGCGACGGACCCACCTTACATATTTTAAGACTGTTGACTCTTTACGAGTTCGAGGCAGTTGGTGTGGATACGCCTACTTGAGTGCATGCCATAAGAGGAATGCGTCAGTTATTATGGGCCTGATTCTCATCTCTTTACGGGTTGGACAGCTTGGTTGGACATGTTTTGGGCGGGTGCTACCCCGTTTTCGTCAGTATCGGTAGAGGTGATTCTCATCTCCCTATTTATCGTTAACGTTAGGAATGACAAGTTTTCGTAAAGGTTTTCGATCGGAAGTGACGTTTTTCTTAGCAACGAGCATTACGATTTATTTGTATATAGTGACAACGGCACGGTCATGCGCAGTGACACACTATTATAAACATTTCCAAATAACAACAATGTGGAAAATAGTTTGTAATAGTCCAGAAATATGTTTTTCTGTTTGGAAATAGTTGAGTTTTAAATGAAAAAATATGACTTTTTTGAAAATAAAAGAAAATTACTAATCTAAGCAAACCGAATGCGCTGTAATATTGTTTTAATAGAATTTTTTTTTAATATTTTTGTACAGATAGTAAAATAGAAGAAAAGTATTCAAAATAGATAGCTGATATTTTTTAGCCAGGGTGATTAAACTAAAATAAATAATAATTTTTGGGAAGATACAAGTTCTTGATTCATATATTATCAATCTTACTATAAATGAAAATAAAAAAGGTTTTTTTTGACAAATGCTTTTATAAATACATTTAAATACAAAGGTTATCCTTATTGATTATTTTAGGTACCATAAATTAAAAAGTTAGAAGTAATTATATAATATTGTTCATTTATAATAAGTAACAAACTTTTAACTATAAATTTATTACATTAAAGGCCAGAATAGTATTTATAATTTGTTGATAATGTTTCTGATAAAAACTAACAAAGCAAAAATATATAATTGATTTTGAACCCATTAAAAAATATGTTAATGCTTTCATGAATAGTTTTATATATTTTATTGTACAGAGCAAGCCCTAATTTTTAATTAAATTAGAAATTTGTAATTGGAACTCATACCTATAAAATTATATAACTGCAACAAAATACTTCAGAGTAATGGAAGTAATTGAAACAATAATTTAAAATATGCTATAGAGAAATTTGTTTATGTACTTTTAAATGCAGTTTTCAGAAAATTAGATTTCTATTATAAATACAGGTGTTTTTTGCAATCTATTATATATTTGATTTTGATTGTTTTTTTTTAAAACATATTTATGTTGTACAATTAAAAAAAAATCTTAAGAAGATAAATTTCATGTAAATTTTTTTACAGAATAAAAAATTGATTTTATTATTGTTTGGAACCAAATTTTATAAATTGACTACACATGTTTTTAAAAAATCATATGCATACAAAAATCATTTACACGGGCTAAAAATAAAATCATAAATAAAAGTATATCTCCAAAGTTCTAAGATTCCATAAAGTTTTCTTTTTTTCACATTCATTTTTACTTCGAAGGTTGTTGATTTCTAAATAAATACTCAGTATGAAACATATCCTAAAGTTGACCTTAAATAAATATGTTCAAATTTTTTTTATTAATTTTCTACTTAAATATATCTGTGCATGTAACATATTTCATTCGTGAAGTAACAAGTAGCCACATTATAATTTTTTTAACCAAACACATAACATACATTTTTAGGGGATTATAAAATTATGTTGTGTTTAAGAACAAATTATAACAATACATTGTGCTAGAATTTTTTATTTCAAAACATTTAATACATAAACGACACAAAACAAAACATGCACTGCCGCTGTTTGTACTAATTATATATAGGTCGCTTGCATTGAAATTATGTTTTTAAACTTAATATTCTAACTAAGTTTTCAAGTAAACTGTTTAACTGATGTAAAGGTTCAAGAATGCCATTAATTTTTATATTTTAATGCTCTGTGGGGCCCTAAAATATTTTTTGCACTGAAGCATATGTTTGTCACAACTAATTTATACATGGGAAATGTATAAAAAGAATAGCTCGCTATAATTTTATATAGAACCAAGGGTGGTCTCTCCTTAGAGAGGTTTCACGTGCAGAAAGTTTGTTTGTCTAGTATATCAACTAAAAAATCCTTCAAATTGTTGTCCAAATGATCATACAAAAAAAAAGGATTTTTTAGTCATGTTCTCAGGAATTCAGCAGGGTAATAAAAGTTTTGTACAACATTGACTATCTATATAAAATTTAATACAAGTATTTATAAAACATAGAATTTTTTTAATGTACGGTACGTAAACAATATTGCACATATTTAACTCTAGAGTACTAACGTTATTTTTGTTTATAATGTTATTCTTAACGTAAACAAAATTAGATTAGTAATATTTACGCATGATTAGTACTCTAATGTTAAAGGGGAAACAATAAATTGCTACATAAATGCTCAATTTGTCAATACTTAATTTAACTGAGAACACTATTAAAAAAATAAAAGTTGAATAATCTACAAAACATACCCTTTTACCAACACGCTGAAATATTTTCAAAACAAAGGTTCATAAAAACATTTAAAATATAATTCAATTTGTCCCTACTAATGTCCAGTTATTACTACATTGAATAAGATGCAGCTGAAACAAATAGTTTAATTTAAATCTATTTCCAGAAAATATATGTAAAAAAAAAGGACAGCATATATAACTGCATTTTAAACCTTTGGCGAGTTTTGAAAAACCTTTGTGGCTTGAGAAAATTGGCAATTTTTACAAGTTGTGTATAGTAGTTAAATTATTAAAGAGTAATAAAAAAACAAATTTCTATAAATAAAAATATTAAACCAGATCCAAGGTCAAAATTTAACCAAGATAACCGAATATTTCTCGGTTAAGAAAGTTAGATAACTAGTTAAGTTCATTCGACTTTTTCAACGACCATTTAAAAAAACGACTTTATACATTATGAGCGGTCAGTTAACCTAATCAAAATAATCAGTTCAGTTCGTGCGACTTTTTGAATGACAATTTAAAAAAACGAGTTTACATTTTGAGTCGTCAGTTAACCTAACCAAAATAACTCGTACAAATAATCTGTACATGTAACATGTTTGATTTGTGAAGTAAAGTAGCCACATTATAAATTTTTTAACCAAACACAAATTTTTAGAAGCAGATTATAAAATTATGATGTGTCTAAAAACAAATAATAACAATACATAGTGTTAGAATTTTTTATTTACGAACATTTAATACATAAATAACACAAAACAAAAAGTATAATTCCCTTGTTTGTAATAATAATATTTTTTAAATAAAAAAATGGTTACTATATAGTAGCATTTCTATTCAATAATAAAGTGTATTAAACATAAAATTTCACAAGTGATTACTATGTCAAATGCTGGGTCGCCTGATGCGTTGAAATTTGTTTTCGAATTTAATATTCTAACTAGGTTTACAAGTAAAATGTTTAACTAATGTAAAGGTTCAAGAACAGCATTAATTTTTATATTTGAAAGCTCGGTGGGGCCCTGAAATATTTTTTGCAGGAGGGCCCAGGCCACACCGTTACTCCACTGATAGAGAAATTATTCAAAAAGAAGAGAATACATATGAGAAAAAGGATAATAAAATATTTAAACTGAAAAAATATATTATATATACAACTATAATTCTGTACTTTTTTTTGTACAAGAAGTGTTATTTGTAAATTGTCATGTTTGTTAAAACAGACTTTTCATTAACATTTATCTTGCAATTATAAGGTTCATTTTGATTTTCCATAGGAGTTGCATTTATATTTTATGAACCAGATAGTAAAAATACATTTTAATTTACTTAAATATATAAGTTATATACGATGATACGCCCGATTATAAAACACATAAACAAACAAAGAATTAAAGTGTAAATTCCTTTTGAAATACCCAGTTATTCAAAAAGTCATAACACTGACAGTTTCTCTTTTTTTTAATGAATTACTTATTGATGGGATGTTTAAAATATGTCTTAACGTACTATTGCCGATTTTATAAAAAAAAATCCATTATTGTTTGTTTACGTTTCGGAACATCTCGGGAAATCCAGCCAGCTAAGCCTGCGAAATCATCCAATCAGCAATCGGATTGTACTCCCTAACGCTAACGTACACTGTTATCGTCTGCTCTGTAGCAGACGATAAACTTTCCGTAAAAAATTGGTCTATCGAAAAATCCGTCAGGCGGGAGCTCGAGATGAGAATCGCAAATTAGCGTTACGATCCAGTTACCTCCTGCCTGTCCAACCCGTAAGGAGATGAGAATCAGGCCTTATATAATTTATTAAGTTGGTTGTAAAATTCAACTGTTATCATTTTAGTTTGTGATGTAATACATATTCTAGTTAATAAAATTAGTTCTGCTCCAGTTATTTACAATGCTTTAGTTCCCTTGGAAACATATCTGTCATCCAGCATAAAATCTCGAATAGCTCCTTAAAAACATAGTGTTCCAAAATTTTGAAAACACATTTAGAAGATTCTATACAATAATTTTAGCAAATAAAAAAAAATTGAGAATTTTATCATTTTTGGGGTAATGTGTCCTCAATGAAACCAATGAAACATATTAAAAATACACAACGTTACCCAAACAACTCATAAAAGTGTCTAAATAAACACTAGAAACCACTCAGGAACCTTTAGAAATAATTAATACATTATTAAGACAACAGCAGCTCATAAATAACCAAGCTTCACAAAACTTCAAATTTCCTTTAAATATTCATAACCTCACATCGAAAACAACCTTCAAAGAGAAATTTTCAACTTTTCAAAACTGAACCTCATCGAATCCAACATTTTCCCAGCCATTGAATTCCGCAAAGCAAAGGTCTCATACCCAAAAGCTCGCCTTCTTTCTTGAGTACACAGAGAGAGCTTTCTTGAGGAATCGCCGAAGTGGGTAATTTAATTTGCTCCTCAAAATTACTCGCCGACACGTGAGGAGAGGGGAAGTCACGGGAGCGACTAATATCTTTTTCCGATTCCTCATTTGAAGTGATCAGAGTAACCGAAGGGAAGGGGCACAGTTAGTGCGAATTGATTTGGTTTTGCCGATTTCTGGTTGTAATTTGTTCAATTCGCTAGGGGAAATGTTGATTTTGTGGGTTTCATATATAATGGAAAGCAAATGAGTTTAAGAAGGGAAAATTGTGTTCATTACCACCACCAGTCATTTGGTTTTTTTTATTATCTTAATTTAGTTTTAAGTGTAATAAATGTTGAGAAACGATATTAATATTCGGGGGAACATGCAACTAGGCTTTTGGCACATACATATACTGAATATTCACTAGATTAACGTTCTCGTTATTAAAGTCATTATGAAAATATAAAAAGGAAAACTTATCATTAGTATGCTAAAAGGGAATAAAAAGACTGACAAATGAATTATCTCTGTGGAAACCGACGAGGCTAAAGTTTTTTGTTGAAAATGAATGAATGACTTTTGTTGAAAAATGATCCAATTCCTTCAAAAATATACCTCAAAATATTCGAATAATACGCGTCTATGAAAACTGAAACTTTGTTAATTGTTTTTTGCACAATCACGCTGAATGTGGACTGCGTTGGTTCTATTCGTAGATCCCCTTCATATTTCAGATGGCATTTCCTATTTTTGTTATTTTTATTTAACCTGCAGTTATTTTAAGAAAGTACTGCATATATTATTAATTCATTCCGTACTAAGGTTTCTTTCAAGTTCCATTGTATGATTTAAGTGGTTATTTTGCAAAAGGCATCCAGCATGTTTTTGAAAAAAAAAAAAATTTCCTCAGCATTTTCGCAGTTTCCTTTTTATCCATCTTAAGGCTGGCTAAAACGCCTTAAGATAATTTTGAAGAAAGTCATTTTGGCAGTTTTTCAGAAATTAAATTATATACCTCCTGTACCGTCATTTATACAACAGTCATTTTTACATCACATGTGTTTCATAACTTGCAAAAACTTCAAAACTTGACATTGATTTAAGCCCTTTCACGAATTTACTTTACATTTCATATATAAGTAAAAATCGAACCGAAAGGGTTTCAACAATTTTCAGGGTACTATTTTCATTGATTTTTTTTTTCAAAGTTCTAAATCAGAGCACTGCATTCTCTGGCAATACTCGCTTACGTCATTTGCAATAAAACTCCAAGTGTCTGCTCATTCACTGCTTCCCTTTCGTATTACTGTTTTTAGTACCATTACAAACGCATGAACTTGATTACTTCTATCTTCAAAGTCACATAAACGCAGCCAACAAAGTTCGATGAAGATTAAGATTCTGATATTTATTGACGCCCTCCATTAAAACTACTTCGTCGACTATAAACCCGACTCATAAATTCGGCGGGAGTTGCGTCCTCCTCCAATGAAGTCGCGGCTTCGGCCCTCAGGTGTGGAACAGAGGTCATCATTCAGAATTAAAACGAAACGAAAATTCCACGTTTCCCGATCGGTTTTTATGATCGTTCTCTCATCGGGAGGCGCGTTCGGATGGAAAATGGCAGAAGAGATTAATGTATTCGGAAGAAACGAATCGAGCTCAGCGATTCCGATGGAAGTAGTTTTTTGAGGGTAGTTAAATGGGGCTATTTGGTCGTCAATATTTAATGTTTTATTTGAGATGAAACTGTTCTGAAATGTGCTTGGGTTGGAACGTGGGGAAGTTGCATGCATTACCTGAACTAGGGGAAATTGAAGTAGTGGGTGGAAAAAACAGACAGATCCACTTTTTTCTGAATTAGACTTTTTCAATTATTCCCATTAAAAAAAGATCCTCAATTGATTGGTTAAAAAATGAGACGGTTGTTAGCAATGGATATAGAGATATAAAGGGAGTGACGCTTCACTGTTGTCCCATGTGGTTCAAGAAACATACAGCTCCAATAGTTTGGTCGCTTGGTAAGATAGTTTTCCATGTTGCATCAGCTATTCGCTGGGCCGTCATCTGCTGAGGGGACCTGTTCGAAACTACCCACAGGACCCTTTAGTTTGGAGTGTTGAAATAAATAACCCTCCCATCCCCCTAAAAAATAAAAAAAAATCCTGATTGATTTCTATTTTATGGAGTTGTGAAAAGTGCACTTTTTATGCAGAATCTTTAGGGAAAGATTCCGCTGCGCATCATAAATGTTCAGCATGCATGTACGTCCAAGCTGCCAACCATTCGCTTAAAAAAATGTTGGAGTTTTAAAAAAATAGGAATTCATTTCCCTCTAAACTACTTTTATAGCTTTTTTTAACTGTGCACGGGGTCCCTTTAAAAGAGCTGGCCTGTGCGGTGGAACGCGTCGCACACCCCTAAGAACGATTTTGAACGAACATTTATTTGTCAAATTCATTTGTTGAAGGTGTGTTGTTTGTTGAACCAACAAATAGGTGTGTTGCACGTCCGATACACCATTAAAGGGGTGTAATTCAGATCAAGACTATATTTATAAGTAGTTTATTATTCAATCCTTGTGTGAAACGAATATTTTTTGTTATTTGAAGCTCACAGTCGCATTGATATATTCGGTGAAATATCTAAAACGATTTTATTGGTAAGCCTGGCCACAGCATTACAGGGTTAAGTGTCGAAAACCGTGAGTTCTAATAAAAAAAAAAACAGGCAAAAGTTGAAAATGTAAAACTGGTAAGTGATAGAGGAAGGTATTTTGAATGTTTTACCCAAATTGGATAAGCTTTAAAAAACTAAAGTGTTATTGTCCATCCCGAACAGTTTTGGAAAACTGGTTCTTCCACCCAGCCCCTTAAGTTACTGAGATATGGACCATACTTGTATTGCAGAAAAAATATGATTGTGATTAGACGATATAATTCCTTTTTAGGTCAAAGGTCTGTTTTGGGAATCCATTTAAAACAAATAAAATCAAGCATTACGTATCTTTCAAGTTTAAATTTGATTTTACATTTGAGAAAAATGTTAAGGTACACACTTGAATTTTTTTTTTAATTATAAATTTAAAATCTAATTTTCTCATGCATGAAAACACCTTAAAATAGTGATGATTCATTATAAAAAAAACCTGATTAAAATCAAATATTAATTAGCTAATTACCATTTTATATGCTAATTGGTATGTTTTTTTCAAACATGGTTACGCAAGTCGTTATTAATGTAGAAGCATAATTTTTGATAGAAATTACTCGCAGTATCTTTCTTAATGTTATGACCCACCAAAAGGTGTATAGCATTTAAATATTTTTTTAAAATAATTTTTTACCTCGAGAGTCCGTAAAAAACACACTTTTTTATTCAAATTTTTAACATTCAAATTTTATTAAGAATTATTTTTTAACAAATCGTTATGATGGAGGGTCATAACATTTTACAACTAATATAAAGTTGAATGAAAAATAATTTTCTCAAAAAGTTTAAGCAAACTTGAGTTATCATGTTTCGAATGAAGGGACATATGGTAAAAATACAATTCTTCAGAAATTGAGTGTAAAATTTACAAAACATATTGCCATTGTAAACGGGGACACATAATAACTCTTTGTTAATAAAAACGTTTTCGGAATATTTATTCAATCTTGGTATCATCTGAAAGATAATGAATTGGTGAATATAACCCAAAAAATATTTTGTAGTTTTTGACCGATTTTCGTTTTTCATAGTGTGTATGTACACCATGCATATAATTGTTTAGTTCAACGTTTTGATACAAATGGATCATAAGTACTAACACACAAAATTAATTGCATCTTTGTTTGGTTGTGGGTTTATCATGTAGTTAATGTGTACATACACAATAGGAAATACGAAATTCGCCACAAAATAAAAAATAAAAATGTTATATAATATTCTTTAATTAATTATTTTTCAGATGATTCCAATATTGAATAAAAACTTTCCTATTTACAAAGAGTTATTCAAGGGCCCTGAGTATGTTTTGTCAACTTCAACTTAAAACTCAATTCCTTACATGACAACTCAAATTCCCTTAAACTTAAGGACAACAATTTCTTTTTCAACTTTATATTAATTTTGAGACGTTATGAACCTCAATCATAAATATTCGTTAAAAAATGAAATTTTAGTAGAATTTTAATTTTCGAAATTTGTAAAACAAAGTGGAGTTTTTTCTTCTAAGGTAAAAAATATTTTAAAAACAACTTTAAATGCTATAATCTTCTTGGAGGCTCTAACATTAAATAAAAATATTACGAGTAATTTTCATAAAAAATTATATACCTAGATTAATTACATTTTACGTAATCATGTTTGAAAAAAACATGCTAATTAGCTTATAAAATGCTAATTAGCTAACTTGCATTTGACTTTATTCATTTTTTTTATATCGGGTCATCGGGACTTACAAAGTGTTTTTCGACATGAGAAAAATTAGTATTAAAATTCTTAAATTTATAATTACAGAG
The DNA here is from genome assembly GCA_963932185.1 of Troglohyphantes excavatus. Taxonomy (NCBI): domain Eukaryota; kingdom Metazoa; phylum Arthropoda; class Arachnida; order Araneae; family Linyphiidae; genus Troglohyphantes; species Troglohyphantes excavatus. The sequence continues at coordinate 63,983,948 of OZ010668.1, read as the reverse complement.
AAAAAGCATAAAGTGTGTACCTATTAACTAAGGAAAAATGAAACACATCACTTCAACTCGTATAATTCGATATTTCGTATGTGATTTAGTATATTTTGTTTGCAACGATTTGGCAAAATAACTTCAGAATTATACAGGTCAATAAATACTCAATGACTATTCCTGCTTACAATTTAAGTTTTGTAATAAATTAAAAATTAATATTTTTTTAAATTTTGAAAATCGACAACTAAATCTTAAAGTTCTGTATTTTAAACTTTTGCTGTAAAACTCAAATATTAAAATACAAACACTTTCTCAGCAAATATAAGTTATTACTTTATATATATGTATTTTATTCTTAAAATATAATCTCGAGACTCAATCGATTTATAAACCTCAAATTCCCAGAGACTTGGTTATTCACTCAAGAAAATATACTTTTCGAAATGTATATTCTGCTATCACGCACAAACCTGCGAAGCGAGTTAAACTTTATATTTTCTTTTTTATCCCATCCACGGATTCCATGCAAATGCCCGAAAAGACAAACACAAAATCTACCTTCGGGGTGCAAAATGCAAAGTAAAAGCCGAGAAAAATTCAAACCGGTGGGGATGTGTAAACAGGAGGAAATGGCAATCTATTGTGAGGCGTGGGATCGCTTTTTATCCAACCTAGGAGAAAAAAAAGACGTAAGTGGAAATGGCTTTTTTTTGTTTGCTTCTCCTTAAACTGTGGGTTTATTCTTAAATTACCATCGATGGTTTATAAGGGAAATAGGAGTGTATGAAGAATCTAATGCTAGTGATATTCATGGATAGTCTTTCGAAGTATTATGGGAATTGCGATTAAAATGTATTATTAGGAATTAGTACACTTCACAGTTAAAAATTATTACAACCTTGCACAAAAATATGGTACCCATTTAGCTGCAAACAACATTTGGAGCTTAGTTTCACCATGTTAAGGTGTTATCACGGATAAAATTTAGTGGTGAAACGGTGTACCAAAACTCATAACGTTGCATAAAACTCAAAATTCGAGTTGAATTTCCTTAGTATTTTTGTAGCGAAGCTGGCAACCCTAGATCACAACTTTTTTACTTTTCTTTGTTAAGTCCACCGATCGGGCTCGAACTAGGAATCCTCTGATTCATAGCTGAACGCCTTCATCCACTGGGACACGGAGGCCCTTGTACGTCATGGTCTTTCCTGTAGGGGATTCCTCGACTTGTTGACGTAGCGAAAGCGAAAATTTCGGTTGCAGTTTAAGAGATTGAACCAATTTTCTGTGAAACCTCTGTTTTTTTCTGATAAAATTTTTTGGTTCAACATGGATTCCACCATAATATGGTGAAATTTGCAGACCTCTATTTTGCACTAAGATGCGGTACATCGTTGAACTGAAATTTTTAACAATGTACTTGAATTGGGAAGTAAAGTAAAAGTAAAGACGAGTCTATGTCACATTTGGGTAACTTTACAGGAGAAAAAAGCTGTGGACTTATAGCTCTTGCTAAATACTTAAAGAATTTTGATGGTATGGTTCGAAAGAAAACGAACTTTTAAGACATTTGCAATAAAACAAAAGTCTCCAAATTTGGACTTGGGCTTGTCTGACTCTGAGGAACAGAAATTGACATTGTTTCGGGATTTGAATCGTTAAATTTGGAATATGTTTATATGAAGATAAAACATTCGTTACGTGTTTTGTTATATTACAGTTATATACTCAAATAACTTTTCCTAATTGAATTGATTGACATATTACACTGTTAAAAATAAATTCACACTTTTAAAAACTGTCGTCATTTTTGACAAAACAGACGATGAATAGGAAACGCTGAAAAAATATTATTTTTGAGATTTTTAATGATTATCAAAATTTTAAGTGTGGGGTTTGTTGTAAAAAGAAGGTAGCTAAAATTATTAAAATTTGCAGAAAGCCGTAAAAAACGTTTGAAAATTCAAAATTCCAAGTTGTGTCAAGATATTCTTTTTGATCAATCTTCTTAATTGTTCCTACATATTATGACAGAATTTTCACTCAAAAATATATCTTCCAGATGACGTGGCACATGTTGGATTGTCAGATCTACCTCTTTCTTGCAACCAAATAGATGCTCTGTCTACCTCTATGAAAAATATTTCTCAAAAAAATACAATTTACTATAATATTATTTTATTTAAAAGAAAACTTCAATTGAAATATAGCATATAACTTGGCTATCAAAACAGAAAATTACATTTTTAATAATCACACTCCCCTTCTGTAACGTCCGGCTCATCTGCTGCGTTGTCTGGTTGTAGTCCATCGTGGAACCATAAAACGTAAAAGAACCACTAACTCTACTACTTATAAGTGCTGTATAACCTTCCTGTAAGCAAAGCACGTCAGTCGTTTGGGGAAAAATGGCAGTACCTCCAGCAGCTACCTCTAAATCGTAACAAACTAATGAGACAGACAGCTCCATTTCTTGAGTAACGCGAGAATTAACGATTGGTGCTACATCTTTCTGGTACCAAACGAACAAGTTTTTTTTTTACCACAAGATAGTACATGTAACTTCAAATTCCCCTAGGTTGGAGCTACATCCTTTTTGCAGCAAACTCTTCAATTGTTCTGTTTAAAATGATACCTCATTTGTAGTTATTCGAAACTTGGAATTTATTTTTAAAGATTATTTTAATATAAACCCACATATTGAATTGTGTTGTTCGGACTAGCTCGGGAACCAATTTACTCGAAACGTACTTTTTCCACGTTGGGGGCATATTCCTTAAAATCTACTTAAGGATAATTCTTTGAAACTTCTTTTTATTGCTTTAGTAACAATTTTAAAAACTTTATCGCAGAGAATAAAATATCTGGTGCATATTTTTTATTTTTTTTGTCTGAAAAACTAGTAAATATTGTGACCATATTTTTAAAAATGCGTAACTTTTTTATTAAACAAACCCTTTAAAACTATTGAAATATTGCTCCTTGAAAGTTCAGACTGATAAAGTATATGACATGCCCCCACGGTTAGTGAATTCAAAACATGAGCATCTAGGGGGGGGGGGGGGTGCCGGACCCCTTTAAATAAAAATTCCTTGATAAAATTGAGAAGGTAATCTAAGAAGAAATAGTTTAAGAGAAACGCGATCCCCATATCTTAATTTTTTGTATTAATAAATTCTGAAATTCTATTTTATTTTGCATAATTAGAAAATCTTTTTCTAAACAAAAATCAAATACATTTATTTTTTTGCGTTTTTTAAGCCTAAATAAGAATAAAAAAAACACTGTTCCTCCGATTTGTAATAATTACAAAAAAAATTGATTAAATAACGTCAAATTGTATACTATAGACGTATGAAGAGAGTTTTGCAGATTTGTGATTTAATTGTTTTCAAAAACTTATTTATTAAAATATTCAAATTAGTATAAAAAAATTATTTATATTTTATTTTAAAAAAGAAATTCATACGTTTATAAAACAAATATTAAAGCTTTATTAACAGTTTAGATTCAAATAAATTTTTTACAAAGCCTTAGCATTTGAAACGTGAACAAAATTTAAAAAAATATATTTTGAGTAAATGACGAATGTAAATGACGAAGATAAAATGGTAGACAGAAGATACATTTTATACAAACATGCAAAAACCACATGTTAGCTTTCTTCCACTGCTTTAAAATTTTGTACACACTTTCTTAAATCTCTTTAAGAAAGTGTGTACAAAAAATCTTTTATAGAAACTGTGTACAAAAAATCTTTTATAGAAACTGTGTACAAAAAATCTTTTTAAGGAAGCGTATACAAAAAATCTTATTAAGAAAGCGTATACAAAAATTATTTTTTTAAGAAAGTGTGTACTTTTTCTTTCTTAATCGTTTTGTGCAAAAAAGTTAGAATTTTTTTTTTTTTTGGAATTTGGGGTTGTGTCTTTCTTAAAGTGGTTAAATGTAAGGAAAATGGTGTTTTGCGTAATCAACGTTTTTACACATTCTCCATGCATATTTGTTATAGAAAATTATTAATACGTTATTAAAAAAAATAATCGCAGCCCACCATTTGGTGTATGATAATGTAAAAGAAAGTTGTGATGATGTGCACTATTTTTATTTCCATTTACTTAATTTTCATCATCGTATCCTTGCAATTTTTAAGTGAAGCATTCTCGAATTTTAGATTGATGAATGTATTCTAAGCATGATATTCTCATTTCACGCAACATCAAATATTAAGTGTATTTAATATCTAAAAGCTGGAGTTTGGATCGATGGATTAGCTATCGATCGTTCAGCTCTCCATACGAAATGACAGTATTTCACCGTCACTGAGTGAAGATCAACTAATGATTTTCGCTTCCTATGTTATCTCTATGGGACACTTTATTGCTTCTACTGACTTGAATTTTTATATTTCGACTCGGATTTTTTTCAAAGTGTGAAGTATAAAAAATTATCTAAAGTTACGTTACTTTAAAGTTTTACAACTGAAAAAGTGATGTTTTTTTTCTTTTGTGGAACATGTCTTATCACACACTTTTAAAACTCAAATTAAGTTTGAGCAATACTATTTTTTTTTAATTTTTAGAAGAAAAAAAATATACTACTTTAACGTACATTTTATCTCAATGGAAGTTATCAAGAAACTTTTTTGTACAACATTTTGCGAGGAACTGCAATTATAAATAAAAAAAAAGTAAAAGTCGGTCGATGTAAAAAGTTTCCCGTTGTGCGAACGTGAGAAGAAAATTTAATGGTCGGAATTTTAACTTCTCCTTAAGTGATATTTGACTCGTATTAGTCCGATAAGTTATAATTAAAATAGCATTGCAAAAATACACTGCATTTATTTTGCAAGCTGTAACATTTAGAAGGTTTCTGAACGTATTCATTTATTTTAGTTTACAACGCAGTATAGTGGAAATAATCTTGTCTGCTGATATAAAATAAATACTTAAATATAATTTATGTTTTATACTATTTAAAAAAATAATACTGAATATAAACACACTTTAACTTTTTAAGTTATTTTAAAATATAAATACAAATGTTTTTGACGACGTGAAACATAATTAAACGTTATTGCCTAAGCAGTTTTAGTTTATTTCTCCTCTAAGCACCATATCAATCTTCTTATGTCCTGTTGACCACATACAATGTCAATATTTTTTTTATTTTGCACATTTATTGCTGTTGGTTTGGTTGATTGATTTATCGCAATCGAGCTGAACAGTGAGCTATTGGTGACACTTCGAGGTCATCTGCCTTGTATTTTTGAAACGGGGTTACATGACTATTTCAACGACTGAGCTGAAACTTAACACGCAATCTCAATAAACATCAGTGTATTTTACGACAATCAGATATAACGTTCACCTGTCTCTTACGCGAGATTGATATTTTTTTATCTTGAAATGAACGAATTTAACAATCTTTTGATAACCAAATAGCTACAAACATATTGGGGAACGAACCCATAGTCCATCGGGCGCTTGTTCGATTCCTAATCACGCCACCCAACACCAATTGCAAAAATGAATAAATTATCAATTTTACCTTTTTCGAAAATAAATATAGAATGACTATCTCCATGAAATATTTTAATTTGCAAATTTAATACATTTAAATCCCCGCTTTCCTCTTCATCGCTTCAGTTAAAAATAATAATAATAACAACTTAACAGAAAGTGAAACTATCTTTCGCAAGAGCCCTTATTTTCAAAACCAAACAAACAAAAAACCCAATTTCGCAAGATGAGTGCCTTTGGCAGGCCCGTTATCTCTTGACATATCCGCAAGACGATTTGTACGTTTCCTCTGTTTACCACGAAACGACTTTTTCGGGGATCAGGATTTTTATTTTTTAACGGCACTTCTTGAAACGACGATGTCTGAGGCGACGTCACCGATCTTGACGGGAAGCAGACATTTTAGGTAATGGAATTCTTGTCTTGACTCACGAAGTTTATATTTTTGTGGCGGAGGTAGAAATTTTTATCGCCGTAAACAAGATATTTGGGAATGGCGCAACAATCTATCATACCGGATGTGTGAAAAATGGGATTTGCATAATATGTGTTTGATGGTTATTGTGATAAATTTCTGATGTGGTTAGTTTCTTTTTTTTCAATTTGTGATAAAGTATACTTTTTAAAGGGGTAGTGTATCAATTTTAAATAGCGTATGGTTTTAAATGCGGTAGTGCGATGAACACATAATTTAGTAAAAACAATGTACACACATTTATTTGTTATCTTAAATATATCGATAATATAATAATGGTTCTCGTATTTTAGTTTTTTAAATATAGGACATACTTATTTCTTAAAATCAGCATGTAGGTTTTGAAGGTTACAAAAATAATTTTTTATACATATTATAATGTATCCTAATTTTTGCATTGTAAAAGAAAATATATGGAATAGTTTATGTTGATTCTTGCGGATTGTGTTGTTGATAGTAAAATTCAAAAATAACTCGTAATAAAATGGTTTCACATGTTTGTTTCTTGTTAACCAAACAAACTTAAAAATAATATATCGTAAATTATTCATAAAGAAGTGCAATAAAATGTATTTGAATTTTAATATATAGTTTTACTTAAGTACTATTTATCCTTTAAAAATAAAATTTTGTTGCATGTATTACGTTTTGTCAGCAATTTAATTTATAATATTTTTATAAGTCTATAAATTATAATATTTCTTTAAGTCTACAAATTATAATATTTCTATAAAAATTTAAAACTAATTTTTCGTAACTAACAATTTTGATTTCCAGTTTAAATTGTTTATTATAAAATAAAACTCAGAGAAAGGACATCAAATATGTTATAGACAAAGCGAAACAAACCCGATATGTGATTAAACAATATAACTACATAACACACAGGTTGGGTAACAGTGAACTAAGGATTTTAATATTAATCAAGAAAGGAGAAAAAGGGAAGTAAAACACTTTATATTAGTACCCTTGTAAAATATATAAAGTATGATACTACTCTATAAAACATATTAAACGTTTTTTTATTTATGCAACAGATAAAAGACCTTAAAATGCAAAGTTCTTCAAAAAACGATGTTATCTGTTTCAGACAATTGATCCGTTCGTATTTCAAATGATAATATTAGTTATTTACAATATTTTGACTTGAAATACATATTTATACGAAATATAAAAAGTAGCCTCTATATATAAAGACTTTTGACAGAAAATGAAATCATGTTATGGTAAATATATCTATCTTTCATAGTAAAAGTTTATGGAAAAAGTCCTGCTGCGATTTTATGTAACAAATATTACTAAAGATAAATATTTTTAAAAAACTTCTCAGAAGTGATTTACGTAGAATATATTCGTGTTAAGATTTCAAGGGATTTTTATTTTATTTCTCCAATCCATAGAACATTTGTCCGTTTTTTATAAAGCCACCTTTAAAAACATGTTTATAGCAGAAAGATTTTCAACGGATTTTCGTAGAAAAATGTTATTCTTTCCTTAAAATGTGCATATTCTTCAACGGAATGGAAAACATAACTTCAGTATTTTCTGTCCATGTAAATAGATTCACGAAATACACAGTTCCAGAAATACACAGTATATATCGATATATGTAATAATTGTACCCTAAAGCATTTAAATTTGTACAAACACACAATTTTTTAATTATACAATATTTAAAATACAACAAGGGTCACACGATGTGTTTTGAAACCCACCGTTATTGTTTTTCCTTTTAGTCAAATTCTTCGTTTCCAAGCGCATTAAAACCTTTTTAAGGCAACATAAAGTGGTATTATTGGTTATAAATACTTATGTATTCCGAGCTATGAAAGCATCAAAAGTGAGTACATTTTACTTGTTTTTAGGTACCTATTTTTAACAGTGTTGAAATACAAATCTATCATCCAACACAAAATCTCAAAGTAACTAAAAAAAACCGTGCATTTTTAAAATTTTCAAAGCAAATTTTAAAGATTCCAAACTATGACTTTAGAAAATAAAAGGGAATTGAGAATTTTACAATTTTTTGGGAACTGTGCTCCTTTAAAGTGGCATTGAAATGTGACCAAATTTTTCACAACATCCGCATTCATTCAACACTATTGAAAACTGAATCACTTTATGCTTCTTTACTACCGAGATATATGTGCAGATACAGTCTGTTGTCTTTCCCAATGCACCATCCTATAACACTGATACGTTTTTTTGTTGGATAATATATAAAATTTTTGTTGGATAATATATAAAATTTTTGTTGGATAATATATAACATTTTTGTTGATAATATATAACATTTTTGTTGGATAATATATAAAATTTTTGTTAGATAATATATAACATTTTTGTTGGATAATATATAACATTTTTGTTGGATAATATATAACATTTTTGTTGGATAATATATAACATTTTTGTTGGATAATATATAACATTTTTGTTGGATAATATATAACATTTTTGTTGGATAATATATAAAACTTTTGTTGGATAATATATAACATTTTTGTTGGATTATATATAACATTTTTGTTGGATAATATGTAACATTTTTGTTGGACAATATATAACATTTTTGTTGGATAATATATGGTGAATTCCTGGAAAATGTTGCCATGGCACTTAAAATTTTAAACTTTATGTTGAGTCATTTGTCATATACCATTTTTTTCAGAAAGGTATGAACTTTTTGAAACTTAACATATTTTTTTTAAATTAACACAATGACTTTTATAAAATCAAGGTCAAAGTCACTTCTTTACTATATGTTTTTGCAGTGCGGAATATCTACATTTTGTTTCATACTATAACTTGACTAAAATCCCTTACCAAAATAAAATAAATAGGTTAACTTTTATACTTTATTCAAGTAGTTAATCTTTCTATTAATTTTTTTTGCAAAAAAATATTTTTTAACCTTGAAATCAATAACTTATTAAGTCAAACCATAAATGTCCTTCCGTTACCAAAATACTATATTTCAACCACCTCACTAAAAAACCATTAGGTCTACAACTTAATGAATTTTTGTACAAAGCAGACTTATGACACTTATTAATTAGAAACAGCAACAATTTTATTTTGTTTTTAATTTAGATGTTTTTTAATGGTAACGGAAGGACAAAAAACATGGTAACGGAAGGACATCAATGTGGTAACGGAAGGACATTTTTGTATTAGCTGATTTTGACTGAACTTTCCACAATTAAGCAAACTAATTTTCAGTTATTATTGAAATTCAAACACATATAAATATTATATATACTTTTTAACTGTATTTTCTATCTTAATACCCTCCCCCTCAAATTTAATAAGTATGTCCCAGATACATTGAGTTTCAATTAAAACTACTATTCTATTTATTCACTATATGGGTTCTTTCTACAATAAAGCCATAAAATGGGAAAAAGAAGAAAATTTAAAAGCGATTTCTTACGATGACATTAAGTGACGCATACAGAATTTCAGCAAGAAAATATTGATATTAATGTATCACTATAAAAAGTTCGCAAGCTTATACCCCAGTTTGTTTTGTTACAAATATACCTTCTACTTAAAGTTTGTCTAAATTGTTTTGTTACCAAATATATGAATACTAATGAACAAAATTTAACACATTTAAAATGAGAGTAATGGAATGAAGACAGAAAGCCATAAAAAAAAAAAAGATACAAGAGTTCATTTAAAAAGTGCTTTTATGCTCTTGAAAACAAATCTGCACATTTTTAAAGCATATTTTTATTAAAATACATGGGAATCTTTTTTTTAATAAAAGAATTCAAAGAAGAGGTGAAAATTGTAGTTGTACAATTTGATTTAACATTCAAAAACCAACTTAACATTCATGTTTGATCAGTATAACATCATGGCTACATTGAAGCATTTTTGCCATTAATCAAGGCAAAGGTACTGTAAATATCCAAAGTGGTTAATGGGAAATTTACCACTATTGCCTCATCAGATAAAATAATTGATTTCTCCATCAGATAAAGTAATTCTCTCAAGAAAGATGGAACAATATCCTCCTCTTCCTGACACATGCAATACTTATTATTTAAAACCAATTTCAAAATATATTATTGAGTATTGTGAGTACTCTAGTTCTACAGAAAGAAAGGTATTCAAAGAAAACATACAATCAAATATAAAAGATGCAGACAAGGAATATGGGTCAAGCAATGTATTAGCAGTTAGTGACTTTTAGTTAGTCGAATAGCAAGGACTAAAAAATGCTATGTTAGGCAAGTGACTACATTTTTGGACATTTTTAAATGTCGTTGTAGAAGTATTATATTTAAGAAAATAAAATGAATGACTAAATTTATATTTCCTGAGAAAGAAGGTAACTGCTGGAATTGACTCAAATAAAATAACCAAAAATTGGATAAGCCAAAATTTTTAACAAATGGCTCTGGAAAAAGAATTTGTTGCAGAATTTGATTTAAAAACAGCTGAATAAGCAGAATTTAACACCTATTAATCTTTTTCAAAATATTAATGAGTAAATTGTTGTAAAACAATCCGATTTTACACACTTGGAATATTTGTCCTTCCGTTACCTTAAAAAAAAATAATAATTTTTGGGCATAATATAATAATTTGTAAAAACTGCACTGCAATTTATAATAATTGAACTCTTCTTTAAGTGTTCTAATTTTTCTAGAATTTTCCTTTTTACGGTTTAGCTGAACTTTTAATAAAAGGTGTAAGTGTGGTATACCACTTCCAAAAACGTCCTTCCGTTACCATTACTAAAATTTAAATTTAAAAAAAAGTTATTAAGTGCTAAATTCTAGATTTTGCATTTTTAATAAAATGCAGTAAAGTGTATAAAAGTCTACCTATCATTTATTTGAAATAAAATATATATTTTAAATTATGACCATAAGTTGTTGTAAAAACTGGCCTTCCGTTACCGCCGGAATTCACCATATAACATTTTTATTGGATAATATATAACATTTTTGTTGGATAATATATAACATTTTTGTTGGGTAATATATAACATTTTTGTTGGATAATATATAACATTTTTCAAGTGATGGAAATTTTAAATCCGATTTTGTTGTTGTTTGGTTTTCTATGATATTAAGGTTTTTTCTTCGCTATTATGGCTTTTTTAATTAGAAATGTATAATGTTTAAAGCATATTGTAAACATGTGTATATTATAAATTTGCATGCGAATTAGCTCAATAAATAGTAGTTTGCTTTAGAAAAATTACTAAAGTAAAAACATACAATAGAATATTAATATAATATAAATTAAAAATAATAATAAAATATAAAAAAAATACAATAAGAATATTTTCGAGCAATTTTTGAGTTGTATTGAATAACTACTTATATAAAATTAAATACATGTAGTATACAAAAATTTTAATGCAAATTTGTATGTATATTAGTTCTAATCATCTGAATAAAATGGTTGTTGATTAATTATAAATCTTTAAAATAAAACCTTAGCGTTACAAAAAAAGGTTTAAAGAATTGAAAAAAATTTAAATTTTGAAAAAATGCAAACAATTATGGAATGTTTGTGAAATATTTTTCTATTATATAAATTTAAATAATATATATTAAAGTTTTAATTCAAAAATAAAATAATAAAATATAAAAAATAATAAATTCAAATTTCAAAAATAAAAATAAATAAAAGTTTGACGTGTTCGCTTAAAATTGTAATGTTCAAAAGTTCAAATTTATTCTAAAAAACTGCAGATGTCATGGAATTTCAAACATCTAACTTTTTGACTTGTTTAATCTGAGATCTAAATTTTAAAATTGAAAGATAAAAATTTTTGTTTAATTCTATGTTAAAACACTAAGTATCAATTATTATTACTGATAACGTTGAAACTACTAATGAAAACTTTGTATCATCTGATATATAACTGACATATTTTTAAATATTGAGTTATTGGTAATACTACTTATTAGTAAAAAAATACATTTTAATATATTTATACACTTCCAGAAACCTATATTCAGTAAATTTTGATTAAAAAAGAGTTATGATTAAAATTGTTTATCATTAAGTTAACTAATTATTTAATTGTTAAATTCTATTTTACAAAACTTACTAACATTTTATGCATATAAAATATTGCATTCATATTACATTTTTCAATTTTAATAAATAAACTGTGGAAAAACTGCGCTAAAACAATTTTGAAAGTACTTAAAGATTAAAAAAATCACATACATCCTGACATTACGCATAATGAGAAATAAACATATCCACTTTCTTGCGCCATTGGTAAAAAATGTAAACAATATAAAATTGGTTTTATATATTTTGCCAAATCTATAATCATTTATATTCGTTTTGAACCAATTGAACACCACTTTACAAGTGTAATAAACACATAAATTTTTGCTAATTTGAATTTAGATGGAATGTATATTAAAAATTGCATCACATATTATAGTTATATAAATGGAATCACATATTATAGTTATATAAATGGAATCACATATTATAGTTATATAAATGGAATCACATATTATAGTTATATAAATGGAATCACATATTATAGTTATATAAATGGAATCACATATTATAGTTATATAAATGGAATCACATTTTATAGTTATATAAATGGAATCACATATTATAGTTATATAAATGGAATCACATATTATAGTTATATAAATGGAATCACATATTATAGTTATATAAATGGAATCACATATTATAGTTATATAAATTTCATAAACATCTGTATTCAGTGATAAAAAAAACGTATAAGTACAAAACACTTTGCAAGTAAAATAATTATAGTTGCCTATTGACATTTGATTAAATGAAATAAATTGTAATGTAACTAATTAGAATTACATTACATTTAAAAAAAAATTCAATTGAGAAAGGTAAAACATAAAGCACCTTACAAGTGAAATAAATTATGATCGTCGAAATAGCTAAATCGTATCAAATGTGAACAAAACAAGGGATATTAATGAAACATTACCATATTCCCTCCCCATCGACGTTGATAAATGAGATACGGTTGTCTTCTCCTGTATTCCAATGAAAAAAATTGACAGAAGTACATACAAAAGAGAGTTTAATGATGTCATATTAAACCAGCTACCGTAAAGTTCACAGGCAATTAGACTAATCTTATTTCAATTTGACAGAGCATCGAAATTCAAATGCCTTTCTTCAATGATACGGTTAGTTGTGCAATTCTTGAAATATGGTTCGGCGATGAAATTAGATCCAATGAATTTTATCATATATATATATATATATATATATATATATATATATGCTCATATTATTATTTGGCAATTATCTTCAAGTTAAATATGAGGAAACGCAATTTGCTTTTATACTGAATGTATAAGTAATCTTAGATATTTAAATTTTTGAATAAATATTAAGCACACTATTTATATAGTTGTTGAAATATTTTATTCATATAAAAAATTCCGAGAAATATTGCGGTGTATATTAAAACATATTTCAATATTTAATTTACTTAATTGGTATAAATTAAAAATTAAAAATATATTTTCGATAACTAAAGTAATCGTTAAAGTATGTAGATTAATTATAAAATAAATTAAACTAATTATACTAAGCCGGCATATGTATGTGCAGCATTAAAGTTACATTACAAAATATGTATCGCTGTATAGAGTAAGGTTATTTATTCAACATAAATAGTTATCATTACAAAAATGGTTCATTAAAAATGTAATAATTTTTTTTATTTTACTATCATTATTTTTTAGAATTATATTTTTGATAAAAATAGTGCATTACGAAAAATAATCTATGTGAATATTTTTAAAATAGTTCTACAGTTGGCAGTGCCAATTTATATCTGTTTCAAGTAAACACCGTGTATTCGAGTTCAATTTAAAAAAATACTTATGACTATATGTTGCACTCGTGCTTCAAAAGTGACAGAACTGAAAATCATTGTGTTTTCAGAAAATGTCAAAAATTGTTTTTGAACAGTTACTTAGACGGCAGTTAAGATAAACATAACCGCACTCTACAGCTCCATTTTTAAAGATAAAAAAATATACTTTTGGTCATTGGTAGGCAAGTGTTTCAAGAGCACATTATTTCAGATAATTTGAAAAAGTTATTTTTGAGTTATGTCTCTTTTGAATAGCAATGCAAGGCAACATTTCTGGTGGAATATGTTTAATAAACTGTATACGGTTGTATTTTATAAATAGTATTATACAATTATATTAAAAACCATTTTAGAAAAAGTTTTTGATAACTCATAATGTAGATTTTCACTGCAATATTTATAAATAACCTTATTTTCATTATTGAGATAAATAAAAATCTTTTGTTGGGTTTTTATCACTATTTGCAATCACGTTGGGGTCAATTTTAAAGGAATTTAAATTTTTTAAGTAGCCGGATAAGTACAGCATTAAATTTACATTACAATATATGTATCGTTGCATAGAGTAAGGTTGAGTAAAATGGGTATTGGGAAAAAGTGTCATTTTTTCAATTAAAGATGTATTTCATTTTAAAAAAGGCTATTAATATGAAACCTTTTTTGGTGTATTTATGCAATAGGTTTCTTGATAGCATCGTTGAATAAGTTTCATTTTTTTTAAATTTTAATTTGCTAAATTTTTTATATTTTTCCTTAACGGAAGATGGAGTAAAATGGGTAGTAAGTGGGAAATCGTGGAATATTTCGGATAACAAAAATTATTATAACCAAGTTTTTAGTCAAAAATTTAAAAATAAATAATAAATAGCAGCGATCAACTCTTAAAAACTCAGTATATTTAACTCAGCAAATAAAAATTAATTGAGTGATGTTCTTTCTAAAAAAATAACTTAATTCGCCATTTTGAAAAATAATTTATTTCAGTATTTATTATATTTGAAGTAAAACGTTCGTTTTTATAATTTTTGGTTTATTTTGATGCTGGAATATTTCCAGTATTTAGGTTATGTTTAATTTATTCCGCTGATGACTTTTTAATTCGTTTAAAACTGTTTTTTGTGTTCTTCCAAAATCAGAAAATGACTTTTTTTGTGATGGAAATGTGTTTTTATTTTTGACAATTTGTTTAAAAAATCAGGTATAAAACTTAATAATATTAACATATAAACATTGTAAAATACATTGTAGATAATTGTTGTCATTTATAATCTTAGAAATCATATTTCTGTCAACCATTCATTTACCATTCTTTAGCATTAATAATTATATCACCCATTTTACACCACCATGCAAATTATTGAAAAAAAAGCTAAATAAAGTAGCTTTTTTCAAAGTTTTTCATTGGCATGTATTAAAATGTTTCTATTCTATACAAATCCCAGTCATATTGATCAATAATTCGACTTTTCGAGTTTATAAATAAACGTTTTCACTTACCTAAATATCGCAAGTTTGTTTGTATATCTATATTAAAAGTCGACTTTTGAACTTGATTTAAATAACCCAGAAAGGAAAATATTTTTCAGAAATGTACTCTATTCAACGAAGTATTGTTTAAAAAAAAAGAACGAGATCAAAGCATAAGCATACACAGTGTGTAATTTATATTTTGTTTCCAATAAACTCATTTTATCTCACAATATCTATGTTTTGCCGTGCTGTACATATTAAACATATATTTTAGTTTTATATATAAAAAAAGTTTGATTTAAGAAAAGGAAAGAATGTTACATTTTTAAAGTCTCAGTCAAGTTTAGCATAAGGCAGTCCAAGTGAAATTTCACGAAGTTAAATTATTATGGGACCTTTACGACGCCATGTCATATAAAAATTAAATAAACAGCTTTCGAAAAATGTTGTTAGTTACTTTTTATGTAAATCATACACATACAAGTAGAAGGTTGTTCTTTAAAATCCAGATCGAGTAAAACACTTCCTGAAATAGAAAAGCGTTGAGATGTCCGTCCCAGATCAATTTCTTTGAAATTATTGCAAAGAATTCATGCGAAGGTGCAAAACGTAAAAGCGCACAAAATAATAAAAAAATATTCCTTCTTGAATAATCTGTCCAGAAATTCTTTTCAATAAAAATCCTCCTTTCATCACCCGAATGACGGTAGGAATTCGGAGATGAAATTTCACAAAAATTCAAATTTTCGAGTCGCCGATTTTCTTTTCTCGACCTGACAAATGTTTCCTCGAGTGGCCTGCGTCTTAGCATATTTCTCTCACCATGCATGCTGCTAATAGAAACAGAAATAGCGGCGCGTCTACCTGGATGCAGACATTTTTCTATTTCTCAAGAATTTTCTCGGAATCTCTAATCCTTGGAAGAAAGAGTCTGGTTTCCATGGTAACGCCTTGAGGACTGTGTTAGAATGCCTTATCTTCGGAGGAGAGGGTCTTCATGCGAAGAAATTGCGACGTTAATCTTATGGAAGTGTTAAAAGTTCTTTTTTGAAATTGCCCATGGAGATTAGAGGATCTGAATGAGCGAAATGGGATGACATTTAGTGGGCTGTGTAGATGCACAAAGAATGTAATGGAGGTTTAAGAATACAAATATACCAATGGCCACCTCATTTCAGGGAATTACGTCTGAAAATTTTAGTTTCCCATAAATGCACATATTGCGCTGCGACAATGCGTCATTTTTGTAAAGAAATTTTTGTCATTTTGACGAAACAGACGACTATAAAATGCTGCGATTAAATATTTCGTCAATCCGAAGACATTCATTTTGTCGTTTACTCGCGAATTTTTTTATTTCGTTAAAAATGAGGACTATTTCAAATAAAAAAAATAATCATCGTTCGACTCGAGCCAAGGATCTATTGGGATTGAAAAACTATTTTTATATGCGGCGATATACATAAACGAACGAAAATTAAAACTCAATTATCTGATATCCCGTCAAAAGCATAGGAGTAAATAACTTACGTTACGAATTTGAATATTTTTGTTTCGTCAAATGGCAAGTGTTTTTATGACGAAAGGATTGTCGAAAGTAGCCCTGACGGTCACTGGATGCTTAAATGGGAGTGTTATTTCTAAGAGCGTGGGCTATTTTAATTATAATATGAGTTATTCTTTATTTCTTTCGGGTTCAGTAGCCACATTGTACATTTGTATTAAGATATGGCTTCTCAAATTGCATATATATATATACAAAACAGAACAAAAATAACTGAATCTCTTTTCATTTTCCATTCCTATAAATAACTCTGATTTCAAAGATGTAATCCATTTATTCATTATAATATTGTTTTATATTTTGATTTTAGCTTTTTGTGGTCAGTTGTCTAGTGGTAATAGACATCGCATTTTGGTTCAGTAGGTCCAGTTAATCTAAGTTTATTATTTTATCATGCTAATAGAGGTGTTTAGGTCTGTCTACCAGCAGTCTACTTAAAACTGTGAATCGGAAAGGAATAATTATACATAAATATTTGATATTATATTTTCATTATTATTGTTGTTATCTGGTATTGTCTTATAAATTAAACATATATTTTTTATTGTTTCAAAAATAAAGCTTTAATATGCGATTTTCAAGTAAACCGTTCTGAGTACTTGCTAACAAGCAATTGAAGAGTTGGTGCCCGAATTCCTTTAGTACGATAATCATATGAGTTTCAATGATGTTTGTCAATATATTTTTTATTGTTTCAAAAATAAAGCTTTAATATGCGATTTTCAAGTAAACCGTTCTGAGTACTTGCTAACAAGCAATTGAAGAGTTGGTGCCCGAATTCCTTTAGTACGATAATCATATGAGTTTCAATGATGTTTGTCAAATTCGAAATATTTAATTTAAAGATTGGTGAAAATTCTTCGTTTAATAGGGAAATCCCTCATGTTTAGTAGCAAAACTGGGAAAATAAACCTAACGGGAGGATTTATTGGTTGGTACTGTGTTTTTATTTAATAGACTACAAAACTGATTAGCCCTAAAAAAGTTTTGAAAAATTAAACGTTTTATTTGTTTATAATTCTACGGTGGCAGCGTAGAATTTTGGGCGATTGTTTTTTTTAAATCATTTTATGTTTTAAATTGATATAAGACATAAACAAATACGAGGCCTCCGTGGCCGAGTGGATTAAGCCGTCAGCTGGGAATCCAAGGGTCCCCGGTTCAAACCTTGCGATGGACTACACTGAAGAATAGTAAAATTTAGTGATATTGCGATCGAAGGGTTGCCAACTTCGCTACCAAAATACAGATACAGTCCAGAATATCCACAAACAATTAACGGCGTGTATACGGGACTGATGCACGATAAATCTGTTCGGGGTCCAAAGTCCCGACGTCTATTGAAGGCGTTGGGTGTCAGCTCAGGTGTTGTCCTCGTCATCTGACCATGGTTCAAAAAAATATGAGGCATCGTTCCCGGGCCTTTCCTTCGAGATAGGCCCGAACCGTCGCCAATAGTCCACTGTGCAGCTGTAGTGCGACGTTAATTAACCAAACCAAACTAACCATAAACAAATACATTTAAAAACCCTTGAATACGATGAAATTATATTCATGTGTATAAGCTTGACTTACATATATACAACATTAAAATTTTTAAAATATTATTGCATGCCAAAATAAATTTACTACAAAATAACTATATTTAAAATTTGAAACTTAACTTAAGGAAATGTATATTTGACCCACTGTTTAAAGTTAGTTATTGTTAGTTAAATTTAGTTATTCCAGTCATTGAAATCTTATAATTAATAATTATTTTTAAAAATAAACTATGTCAATTTTTTAAAACAACTGTCCAATCCTCCATGTTTCTACAAAACACTATAAAATTAAATTAAAAACTATATTATATAACTAAAAATATATATATAAATACTTCAGCTTTTTATAACATAAACGAAATATAACATGTAGAACTACTATTATTTATTTGAAATATTATTTTAAAAGTAATGTAGAAAAAAGTATTAACGGCATACATTGCAAAGTTCCGTAAGAAATATGCATTTATGGGAATGTATGTTAATGTGTAGCAATTACCAAGTGAAATATTTACCGAGGAATAGCGCTATGCTAATAAGGTCAGGGGAAAGGTAATTTTCGTTTTAACCAGCAACTTAAATTAACATCACGTTTTCAAATATTATCCTAAGGAATATTTTATTGCTAAAGTAGATAGTTACGTTTCGTGTTATGTGTTAAATTAATTTAAGAGTCATTTGCTTGCCAAGTAATTACTTCATCTCAACAGACTTTAAACATTAAGAGAAACAGTTATAATGGCATATACCATAAATATTGTTTCTATAATATAGTTCATTTTAAAGCCTCTCGCACGTGACGGGTCTCAACAAGTGAGATACCACAAGAAAGATAATTTCTCGTAATGAATTGTACGTTTATCTGATAAATATCAACAGTCTGTTTAAAAAAAAAAGGATTTTAAAAGAAGGATTGCATTAAGAATCAACTTAAAATATATTTCCAAGATAAAACTATAGCGTGTCATTGTAGATTGGCCTTCGGAGGAATAGGTCGTAGGTATATGTTTGTAGGAATATATCGTATATTAGGAATACCATGTATGCACATTTACATATTACTATTATTCTCAGTTGTGTCATGTATTATGATACGCCCTCCTCCCGTATAAAAACTTTTGAGATGCCATATTTATATATTGATGTAAAAAAATATATTAATTCAGTAGTATAATTTTTTTTGTATAACAGTTTATTTTAAGTCAGTAGGCATATGATTAAAAATTATGTAAAGTTACATGGGGAAAAAAATTGACTTTAATTCATTTCGAAATTAGAACACAAAATGATCGATTCTTTTTCAATTCCCATTTCGAAAGTACTCCGATTTTTGCCAACATAACTCTCTTACCACAATGTATGCAATCTATTATAACGTTGCATAAGTAATAATTTTTTTCGTATATATTTCTTTTATTTTACAACAGTGTTTATCATTTTATTCAAGCATTTAACTTACAAGCATGAAATCATTGGAGTTTTTTTTTAAAAAAATGAGTTAACAGCTGCCGCAAAAAAAAAAAAAAGAACTTATCATCATTTAGAATAAAAAAAATATTATTTATCACTTATTTCCATTCTAACTACAAATTTCATATTCGTTTTTTTTAACATTTATTTTGTTGACTATTTTTAATTTATTTTAGTTTCATACCAGACAGCGATGTTACTGAGGTATATCCTTGAGAATTTATTTGAGTAAATAAAATTTTATTGTTTGCATTTTGAGACCCTTTATTATTGATTTGCCATCCCGTATTGATTGAAAGCCCGCGAGTTACACTAACATTTTGTTATTTTTCATAACTACCCCTTATGGAGGTATGGGACCTCCCTCAATGCGGTCCTTGCGGTTCGTAAATTACCCCATTACAGCATTAAAAATAAGTGAAACATCAAATTACTAAACATATGAGAAATTAAGTTTTAAGTATTAAACACAACTGACCCTAGCACAAACGACTACCTAAATATTAGTGAATTATGTCACCTGTCTACAGTCTTATGATTATATAGTGTTGTTGTTACTAGTCCTTCACTGGCTAGCGGCAGCTAGACAGCTTCCATGAGTCCCCACAACCTCAAAAAAATCCAGGGCCTGCAAAGGCCGAAGAGCCGAAGACAAGACATAATTTGTTCCGGGGTCGCACTCTCCACTCCACACTTGGAGCATAATCGAAACTGCTTAACGCTGTTTTCATAAAAACAACCTCTTGAGTGAACACTATCAAATCTAGACAATGCCGTCTGATCGGCTCTATCACAAGAGAGGCCAATAGAACCACCAGGGCTGTCCCGCCTATACCATCCATGGGGTGGAGGGACCCTCCACACCTTTAAGTCCTTGATTTTCCTGATGGAGAAAAGTTCATCAAATGTGAGGGAGGAATCAGAGCGAAATGGTTCCGCCGAGCCTCTCTTCGCCAAGTCGTCGGCAATCTCATTTCCAAAGATATCGACATGGGATAGAATCCATTGGAGGTGCACCTCATGGGCCGGACTGAGGAGTCCCAACATGTTCAAAATGGAGATCCCAGTATGATCACCGACGTTGTTCCAGTCTCGCAAGTGTTGTATAGAACTATATAGATGATTATATAGTTATTATAACCATTTCATTGATTTAGTACAACGTTTATTAAAGCTGATAAATATAATAACTATTTTATTTTTTGCCGTACTTGGACATCCAATGGTTGGCCCAGGCTGAGAATGGCTACTACTCATACAATTCACCACACCCAGTACCACAACTAGTCTCCAACCTATAAAGTGAAAAATGAGTGAAAACTCAAGTTACGAAGCAGATGAAAAATTAAGTTTTAAGTATTAATCACCGCTGTCACCACAGCTTAGGGTGTAAAGTTAATAAACGTCTGTCTAAATCTTAGCGACTTCCGCCCTATTTCATAAAGCGAATTAGAGCCTTCACAGACTGTGATGCGTTCCTCAAGCCGACCATAAAACTGAGTGTCGCGGTAACTCAAACTAATTATCAGTGAGATAATTCCGCTCTGATGAGTCGACATTTCAATTATATCTGTAGTTGCAGCAACAAACGTGGAATTTAAGAAGTCTTTATTTTGGTTACTTATCAAGCAGAAGTCGGATGCGATTGCTGCTTTTAAGTGGGTAAATTTTAAGTAGCTGTTGAATGTAATCTGGGGAGCAGGTTATTTAAAGTATTCTATTATTTAGTGTATGTTAAATTATATTCTTTTGGTGGATTTATATTCAAATTCTTTTTAGCATTTAATTATTTATTATTTTACAACTAACATTGTTTTTTAAAATTAAATATGTCGGAAATAAAATCCTTTAATGTTAATTGGCTAACAAATTTTTAAAAATAGTTTTTTTTTATAATACTGAAATTAAATAGTTGTTATAATGTTTTCAAATAATTTATTTTTACTTGAATGTTATCAAAAAAATATGTTGTGTGAATCAATAAAATGTGTTGTTTTATTTTAAATTAAAATTTAACTTCAGGCTATTAAAACGAAAAACAAAGTATAGTTTTACGAATTTTATATATATTTTTTAAATATATCATCATATTACTAATTAGAAAAGCTCTCTGAGAATCCGGCTTTCCTGCTGTATTTCTATAACACACGTGTATATAGAAATAAATATGTGGGTATAAGAACCAGACAACTCCCAGTTTTCAAAATATTCCGGGTCGGACCAAACGCAATGTATGTTTCTTGCATCATATAAAATAAAAGCGCAACTCATTTTCCGTTATAGCTTAGTCGCCATTGCATAAGGGCTGTCTGGTTCTTGCAGTAATCGATGAATAATTGTTTTCTTTATAGGAATGAGTGAAAAAGTATAAATTAAAAAAATGGAACAGTCTGGATCATGCACACGCGTCTTCAATTGCCTTGATTACACGAATTTAAAACTCGCAGCGGAATACATAATATTTTAATATAAAATAAATGTATTTATTATTAAGAACTTTCATGGGTTATCAATTACAATTAACTTAATACAGTAATGATAATATATTTCTGTAGATATGTCAAATTTCATTTGATATGTCATTTGGAAAACAGATACACTAATATTACAAGATTCCATAATTGTAAGTTAATTGTAAAAATATATATAAGTTATGTTTAACTATTTTATTTTCTTTGCAATATTATACGCACATTAAGTTTATAGTCATATAGTTTAATTCCCAGACAACATCAGGTAGTGTTTGCTAGTGAAACAAATTCGATATTTATCTTATATTAAAAAAAAGTAGTTAGACACTGAGAAGTAGAACACAGAAAAATAAAAACACTCACGCCAAACAAAATATCCCACCTTTCAGTGGGGATCACAACAATATCCCAAGAAAAGAAGAGTAAGAAGCCTGGATAAATATGAGCCACAAAAGCGCAGTGTAATACTTGAGAAGATTTACAGGACCTTTCTTATCCCGGCTCCATTTAAAAGCAATCTCATTCTCAAACAATAAGCTTTTTCGCAGCATCCCAAAGCTCTTCTCGAAGTATCGGAGTGAGAAATTGCGGGCCAGTTCTCAGAGGGTAAAGAACAAACTGTTGTGAAAGAAAGCAAAAAAGAAAGCCGATATACGTCTGTTCAAGGAAGAGAAATCTTTACTGAGATTTTTTACTTTTCCGTTGTACATTTCATTTTGAGTTTAGTTTTTTTTCTTGTTATACGTTTCATTTATTAAAAGTGAGATTGGTGGCACAAAAAAGCTCTAAGAGTGGTTTCAGTTTTTACTCAATTTAGCAAAGCTACGCATTAGTTCGAAATGAACTTCATTTTAGTTTGAAAGTGCATTAGAAAATTTATGTTCTTGGGGTCAAGATATTTTGATTTCATAATCTGAAAAATCAGGTCTTATGAATCCACTAAATATATATATTTTTAAGCATCATCCTGTCTTAGCAAATAAAATGCATCCCTTACTTCAATATTAAAACTTGTATAACTTTACAGTTATTTTTTTAAACAAAACCTGTAAACTTTCATCATACGCTGTTAAAAATAGTTACTCAAAAATAAGAACAATTTAATAATTTTTTATTACTTTCAATGCTTATCATAGCTCCGTATACATAAGATTCTTTTTTTTTTAAAGACATGTACTAAAAAATTAATACAACGCGTAGAAATGAATAAAAAGAGCAGTAGTTTGCCTTCAAAAATCACTTTCAATAGATATCGACAATTACAACCAAGGCAAATATCGACAATTACAAGGAATCGAACCCGTATACTCAGGCACCGCAGTTAAAAGCCTTATCCGTTAAACTATTATAGCTTAAACTACGAGGGCGACATGAATAAGTTATAAACAAAATAAATGTTAAAAAAGGTGTGCCAAAGAACGGGAAGAAAGATAATTGAGTAGTAAGTAATAACTCAGTTTCCATTTACACAATCGACATCAAATAATGTGAAATACTATCTTTTGATCAACTATTTTAAGTTTGCCATGTCACTTTGTTCAGATGGTTTGAACAGGACCTGAAATTAGCAATATTAAGTCACACTGCCCCTTTTTTAGAAAGTACGGTTGCTTAAATTTGAGTACGTCCACCCTCATTTACGATGCAATTGTACTCAACGAGTAAAAACGAGTATGTTCAGGTACTTTTTTTGTGTGTACGCATTCTCATACAAATAAGTAAATAATATCGAAAAAAGGTTATTTGGGAAATGTTTGGTCGATGAAAATAAATACATGGGATTTTATTGATTTTATTTTGTCACGTTACGTTATTACCTACTTGAAGTTCATCTTTTATCATTAAGTCTGAAAATAATCAAAATATAAATATAAAATGTTAAAGCAACATACACGGGGTTTGATTTAAAAAACAAAAAAAGCGTCGTATAAAACCTGATTAAAAATATTGCTAAGTATGTATTACTATTTAACGTGGCCACCACATAATTTCCTAGCGGGTATTTTAAAGAACCATCACATTTACCCGTCATCCTCTTTTTAATGACGCCAGTATCTTCGATGATAGAAACCAGCGAGGGATTATCAGTAAGAATACTTAAATGATTCAAGTGTAATGATGGTGGTTTATTTGGAAGTGATGATACAATATACGAATAAAAGAAGTTGCATTGTTCATCTTCCGAAATTAAATGAGCGTACGGTGAATTTGAACTAAATCGGAACCTATCGTGTTGTAGCTGGTCACTCTGCTGGTCACAAACACGATCGACTAGGTATTCTCTGACACTCAAGACCTTATTTATATGCGTCCCGTGATTTTAAGTTTTTCTCGGCATCCACTCAATTTTTAAACTCACACAAAAAAAAATCATTTTACAATATTTTCTTATAATTCAAAGTTTTGAGGTACAACTTACAAGCTATCTCTTAACAAATAATTAAAAATAATAATAATAATATAAAATAGCATGGCCAGGAAAATTCATTTAAACGTTCAAAAGGTAAAAACAACTATAAATTTGCAAAAATATGCTTGGGCGTCAATTGGTTAAAAATGTCTACCACAAAGTTATTATGTTTAAAATATAGAAAAAGGAAATGACGAAATTGCGTTTGTTCTCCTCTGTGGATAACTTAAATGGAATCATATGACAATGGAATCAAATTTAATTAAATTTTACAGCAAGAATAAAAGTGGGTATGGAAACACAATGAATAATCTGATAATATACCTGCTGGTAGTAATAATATCTTTATTTTAAACTGTAAATTATTCGCTTGCAATTACATGTTGATGGAAAAACTAAATATGAGAAACTGCAAAGTAAAAATTGGTAAATTTAATATCAAGTTAAATCTATTTTTTTGGTACATCAACAGTTGGTTCTATGATATTTTACAATATATTGTTTATAGCGTTTTATTGTGCGTCATACACCTCTTTTTATGTAATTTGTTTTAAAAAAGTAATTAAACTATCATTTTATAATATATTATAAAAATATTTAAATATATTTAGTGTGATTCTGTGAGATTATGTAAATTTCGTGCATAAGCGTCGAACTAGAAATATATTTTAAATTTTAGTATTTTATTAACAGAATGAATTAAGGATGTCGTTGTTGTTGAAATTTGTCAGTAGTCACTCATTTTGTCAGTAGTTTATGTGTATAAATAAAAAAAGATAAACATCAATTTCCCTATTTTTTTATTATTCATCACGTGCTTAAAAGTTATACTTGTATAATAATGTGACTAGTCTGCTCATATCTCTAAAATAATTATTTAAATCCATATACACAAATTTAAACTATCGACTCTCTCGGGATATATCATTTACAGGTATCACCAGTTCTTCCATCAACCCTCCCAAATTTTACCAATAATTATGTTATTTTTTTAATTTATAGGTTTGATGTACAATTTACAACCAATAATTTTACAGTTAATTAAAAAAAAACTTAAACTAATTAGAAAAAGTAGGCACAGTAAAAAATTATTAAACTTCCAAAACAAAAAACAAATTTACAATTGCAAAAATCTTTTGCGAGTCCCTGAGTAGTAATTTCTTTATTGTCGCATTCTTCTTTAATAATATTTTTTGTGTAATACATAAAAACGTCTTATACACTCGACTAACACTTTAAGCTAGACATATTCCTAGGAAAAACAAAAACTCTCAAACTCCCTTTTGTTTCAAATACATCCCCCCCCATTTTTATTATTAGCAACAAAAAGAACCTAACGCTCGATCAGTGCTAAGAGTAACACCGATATTAACACTGCGAAGCAATTTTATGCTCCAAAAGATACGATACAGCGTCCGCTCCTCTCAAAACTCCGATACACTTTGTTCCAGGAAAACAAAGCAAAAAATAGAAGTAAAATATCGATTATTTTTACCTTATAACTCGGAACTCTAACCTTCGCTTCTTAACTGGAACGCGTTGGCTTGATATGACTTCTATAAGTGCTTTTGGTGCTGGCTGGTGCTTGGGTTTCAAGAGACAATTTCGGAAGATATTTTTATATTTATAATATTTTATTTTCTCTTTTGTAATAACAGGGACAAAAAGGGCGGGAAAGTGTAGGTGTTGATGCTATACGATTAAAAATGACTTTTATAACGGATCGTTTTAAAAAAGAATTACGGTAGTCGATATGAGATTAGAGTACAAATATTTCACTTTCGGATACCAGAACAAAACTTTGGGGAACGATTAAATACATGCGTAAGACTCAAAGTTCACCAACACACAAGCTGAGGAATGATTAAGCAAACTTTCGCAGTGGTGTTTTTAAAATGTCCGCTATGCATATATTTAAAAATCATATCTCCAGAACTAATGAATATATTTTATTACAAAAGCTACTATTTTAATGAAAACAACTAAATTATATAAGAGAAAATTAAATCACACTGTGCTGTAAGTACAACAAATTTGAATAATATATAAATTACTAGAATTATTTATATTTCTTTAAACATGCTTTACTATTAACACACAAATGAATAAATTCACTCAAAACTGATAATAATAATAATATTAAAAAAAACACCCTAGGTTTGTCTTCTCTCCTCAGATTAACACCTTAGGCCTTCGAGGTCCACGAGCTGTTTGAATGTTGCTGTAGAACAAGGGTAAATACGTTTCTTTTCGAGATTCTAGTATCAAACTTTGGAGAATGATTAATTACGTATGTAATATTAAAAATTCACTGGGACGCAAGTTGAGAAATGATTGCGTCAGACGTGGTGGAGATTTCTATTTCAAAATGATAATTTTTAAAGGTGTCATTTTAAAGATTTTTTTAATAACTAAAGAAAAGCTGATTCGGTCTTTGCTGTTTGTGTAACAGTTTATAATTAATATTTAAATTACTACTTTATAATTAATATTTAAATTATTCAAATTTCAATTATTCATAAACAACTCTCAAATGAATAAATTATCTCCAAACTGACAATAAAACTACTTAAAATAGTTCTTAAAAGAAATATATATATATATATATATATATATATATATATATATATATATATATATATATATATATATATATATATATATATATATATATATATATATATATATATATATATATATATATATATATATATATATATATATATATATCCTGACAGTAACGAACCGTTCACTTCTTTCTACAACCGTTCTCCATCTTTCAGGCAACTTCAAAATTCCGTCCTTCCAGAATTTCTCAGGTTTTTCAACGACAAACTTTACTACGTGACTTTTTATCTGGACCGAAGAGTTGAAGTTTTTATCCATTAAGGGAATTTTGTAATGATCGAAATAGGTGAAAATCAGAATGCGCGAGCTCTGGTGAATATGGTGGAGGGGGTAGAACATCCCAACCAAACTCCAACAACTTTAAACGAGTTATCCAAAACACATGTGGCCGCGCATTGTCTTGATGAATCACGCCGTCCTTCCGATTCGCTATTTATGGACGTTTTTGTTCAATTGTTGCCTTTAATTCGTCTAATTGGGAACAATACTTCTCTGAATACATCCCAATATCTTTTTTGCTCAACATTATTATAAACGATAAATTTTTCATCCTCCGTCAGTACTTGCTTCAAAAATGGTGTCTCCTCGTTACGTTTATAGAGCGAGTCGCAAATTTAAATGCGATCCATCAGATTTTTCTCCCTTAAATCGTAGGGAACTTATACATAAAAACGGTTTATGTAGCCAAACTTCCACAAAATGCTCGTGGATGGTGGATTTAGACATATTTAACATTTCTGCTAATTTACGTGCCGTAAAGCGTGTGTTATTCTCGATCAGAGTTTTAAACTGATCTTCATCTGTGGTTGAGGGCCTACCTGGGTGTTCTTGATCTTTAAGGTTGAAATCTCCAGCTTAATACCTAGCAAACTACTTCCGCACAGTTCTTTCAGCTACTTCAGCATCTTCAGCTACTTCAGCATCTTCAGCTACTTCAGCATCTTCAGCTACTTCACAATCTTCAGCTACTTCAGCATCTTCAGCTACTTCAGCATCTTAAGCTACTTCAGCATCTTCAGCTACTTCAGCATCTTCAGCTACTTCAGCATCTTCAGCTACTTCAGCATCTTCAGCTACTTCAGCATCTTCAGCTACTTCAGCATCTTCAGCTACTTCAGCATCTTCAGCTACTTCAGCATCTTCAGCTACTTCAGCATCTTCAGCTACTTCAGCATCTTCAGCAACTTCAGCATCTTCAGCTACTTCAGCATCTTTAGCTACTTCAGCATCTTCAGCTACTTCAGCAACAACTTTCAGCTACTTCAGCAACAACTTTCAGCTACAGCACCTTCACTATAAACAGCGCATATCTTGTTTGCCGCTTGTGTGGCATTTTTGCTTTTCCGGTAAAAGAAAAGCATTAAATGCCTAAAATGCACTTTGTTTTTTTCCATATTCAATAACGTATAAAACTAACAAAAACTAAAAACAATTTTTTTTCCAAATATGCCTGAAGTACTGTTTTTTACGATATCTACGCATGTCATTTGTTTTCAATTGTTTTGATATGTTCAGACTATTCCTTACGCCACCTATACCAAAAATATGCCCTAACTTTCCGAACAACCTATTATTGTTGTAATACAGTTTTCTTTTCGTGCGTACAATCGAACGTTGCATGTTTTCGTTCAGATATTAATCATTAACTAGGGATCGCAAAATTATATTTTTTGTAATTTTTTTTGTACTCCGAGTTTGCAAAGTTCTTGCTGTACAAATGTCTTACTTTAAAAAGTGTCTTTGGTTTTACCGGAACACCCTCTTAATATACAACATGTCAATATAATGCAATACGTTTTATGCAAAGAATAAATGTTGCATATATATACCAAACACTCAATATGTAAAATCTAAATAAAGGTTTATATGCACATTCCACGTAAACTTCTTAGTGTTTTCTATTCCTTTCAAATCTTTTAAAATACCAAGAAACACAGTTTTATTCGATACACCTTAATACACAAAACTGGAGCACGATCCAGGATCTAATTTTTTCCCGAGTTTACCACTTTTACGGTTACCTCGCAAAAGCCAACAGGATTTCTTTTCCCGTGGTGAAAAGCTTTTTCCCGTAAGATTTCCCAACGCTTTTTTTTCCAGTGGCGCAACTTCCAACGCTTATTTTTTTTCCAGTGGCGCAACTGAAGCGCAAATTCTTCTCCAGGGAATATCAACGGATCCGACCTGAGGTAATGGATCGTAATGCAATCCCCAAGTCCCGTGGGAAATGCGGGAGTTTCTGGGACTTCGAAATCCTGTATTTTTAGAGTTATTTTGTAGAAAAACATGCCCACCAGCACTTTTGTGTATTGCGTTACTTAATATTCTTACTATATCTTGTTTTTACAAAGAGAAATAAAAACGTTTGCGGTGCGATTAAAAGTTGGAGAACGCAATGTAATGTCGAGTACAGAACAAAATCAAATTTTCAACCAAGGTCCGTGGTGGCATGTTTGGAAAAGTACCGATATCATAATCAAAGGGATGCGTTAAACCATGGTGTACCTGAAATCTGCCGTGGGTCTGTTTGTGGCGTAGAACCTAGAAGAATGGGCGCAAGTTCAGGTGTTGTCCTTGTCAACTGAACATTGTTCAAAATCGCTAGTGTTAAATCTGGTCATGCCTATTGAGGTTACGTCGAGTAACTGGTCAAGTGTTCTTTTAGTTATGTGACTATGGTTCAAAAATTGAAAGCACTGTTGCAGACATGCCAAACTGGAAGAGATTTTACGACGCACATAGTTTGGGGAGGAGACTATCTAGGGGATATGGAATTGTATTGAATGAAAAATGATTTTATAACATTACATTTTAGTCAGATCAGTAGAACATATATTAAAGTACAAGCCATTTTTTCCGCATGATGTGGGATAACGATATGCTGTAACGCAGCGTTTCTCAACCTTTCAGTATTCGCGGCCCAGTTTCCAATCATAAATTTCATCGCGCCCTCCGCTTACAATAAAATGTATACAACAATAATGTATATTGAGTATTTTGGATTCTGTTTTTAAATTATTTTTTAACTAACTCCCAAATCAAGAGCAAAAGCGAGCCAACGTTGGCGAAAAACCACATCTGGTATTTTGCCAAGCGGGCGGTGCACAGATGAAGCGAATGAAAGCGGGGAAAATTTAAATATTATATTTGAAATGAAAGCCAAACAGGGAGATAACATTAAAAGAATATGAAAGTAGAAAAATTCGTTAATGAAATTTAACCTAGACGGGGTGAATTAAATTTAGAAACTGGGTATACACTTTTTCGAATAATAAAAGAAATAAAACAGAAGTATGACTAAACAAAAGAGAAAAAAATAAGTAATGTTTGTGGAAGGGAATCCACACGACCGATACCGTCTCGAGCATACGCAGAGCAAATGTTTTCTCATAGGAAGAAGGAAAATGTTCGATAACACAAGTTTCAATTCCAGCCAGTCTCTTTCGAGTCGATCCTTCTATCGATATCGCATCTATTGTGAATGTGTATGTTATATATGTTTTCGTGTTAATTGCAATTCCCCATATTAAATATTCACGACAGCAGATTTATGCAGACTCGTGGATAAGTTTTTAAGCGGAAGTAAGCGAGCATTAGACGATAGTCAAGCATTGACAAGTACACAGAAGCGCGTGGTTCCGAAAATAAAATCAAGAAAATATTCTCAAGAATACTTAAATTTTGGGTTTACCAGTACTGAAATAAATGAAGAAGAAAGGCTCCTGTGTATCATTTGCTCACAAATATTGGCCGCAAACAGCATGAAACCTAATGAACTTAAACAACATTTGGAAACGCTTCATAGTGAGTACGTCAACAAACCCAGAGAATTCTTCGAATTAAAATCATATAAAAAGCAAAAAGCAATTTTTAAAGAAACTTTGTCTGTGAATAAAAAAGCTTTAATTGCATCTTACAAAGTTTCATATAAAATATCCAGATGTAAAAAACCTCACATCATTGGTGAAGAGCTTATTTTGCCAGCAGCAATTGAGATTGTAGAAACTATGTTTGGAGATAATTTTTCAAAACAATTGTAGTCCATACATCTTTCAAATGATACTGTTGCTCGTCGAATTTGTGATATAGCTGAAGATGTACAGTGTCAGCTTTTCTCGAAGTTGCGTGATAAATTGTTTTCAATACAGCTTGATGAAGCAACATATAGTAATAAAGATGCTCCTTTAATTGCCTATATTCGATTTTGTGATAATATGTCAGTAGTAGAAGAACTACTTTTCTGCAAACCAATAGAACTCAAAACAACAGCACTCGTAATATTTGCTATTTTAAATGATTTTATGAACGAGGCAAACATAGAATGGAAAAATTGCGTCGGAATATGCACCGATGGTGCTCGTTCAATGTCCGGAAGATTCCAAAGTATACAAGCACTTGTAAAACAAAAATCGCCTCAGTGCGTCTGGACACATTGCATGATCCACAGAGAAGCTTTGGCTTCGAAACAAATGAGTCCTGGTCTGAATATTGTGTTAACTACGGTTGTAACCGTAGTAAATTATATAAAAATGAGACCCCTGAAATCGAGAATCTTTTCCGCACTTTGTAAAGACATGGGTTCAGTACATTCAGCGTTACTATTTTATTGCGAGGCAAGATGGTTATCACGTGGGAAATTTTTGCAACGTGTTTATGAATTAAGAGAAGAAATCGCCATTTTCCTAGAAGAAGAAAACAGACCGGAAAATGTTTGCGATGGTTTATTTGTGATGAAATTGAGCTACTTGGTCGACATATTCGAGAAATTAAATAACTTGAATCTTCAACTCCAAGGAGCAAATTCACATATGTTGGATACGAGTGATAAAGTTAATGCTTTTTGTAGAAAATTGGAATTGTGGACAGAAATTTAAAGCAAAAAAACTAACAGTGTTTGCAAATGTGGATGATTGTACTAAAACTTACAAGGCTCTGAAGAAGAACATGTAAAAGTTGTTTTTGTAACTATTGAAAATCGATTTGCCATGCTGGCAAAGAATTTTAAAAAGTATTTTCTTGCTGACGACAAACTGATAGCAAGCTAAGAGTGGGTTAGGGGTCCATTTCATAAGACTCCCGAAGGACTCTCAATGGATGAGGAAGAAAGATCCATAGACTTCACGACAAGTGGCGAAACCAAAAGACAATTTAGTAATAAATCACTATTTGTTTTTGTGCAGGAGTAAAGGATGACTTTTCTGCACTAAAAACAAGGGTATTTCATATTCTATTACCATTTTCAACATCCTACCTTTGTGAAACTGGATTTTCTGCTATGGCTTCTTTGAAGACAAAATATAGATATCGGCTAAATATAGAAACAGAACTGCTTGCCTTTCAGTCAGTTAATCAATTTTTTTAAATAATATTTTCTCTTAGATATTCTCGCACCTCCCCTATAGTGTGCTCGCGCCCCCCTAGGGGGCCGCGCCCCACAGGTTGAGAATCGCTGCTGTAACGAAACAGATCGGAATTGATGGTATTTTGTGGAAATTAGTTTTGTAAGTTATTGTGTGTCAACAATTTATTTTGAATGCTTGGAAATTATTTAAAAAACTTCATATAGTTTATAAAAAAATTAACACAGTTTTACGACTTATTTAGAATATTTTCTAGTTATGATATATATCCAGTTACTGGAAAAATACTTTTGGTTAAATAAATCGTTGTGAAACCAATGTCGTTACTTTTGACATTTAAATTGAATGATAAGACGCTATATATTAATAAATTTACATAAACTTATGAAATGTAGTTAACTTTCACCAACTAATAAGTTTCGGCATGTTTTTAAGTGATAAATTTTTGTTCTTTCCCACGTACTTCTATGTGTTTAATTAGAAAATTGCTTTATGCATTTTATTATACTAAGCAACTAGAAGATTGCTGAATATTTGATTTTCGTTTAACTATTTTTTTATATTTAAACTTTAATAAAATTAAAAAAAATTGTCAACGTCAAAAATGAACAAATGATCACTTTAACTTGAATTTAAATTCGGGACGTGTGATTTCCGATTACTCTATTATTTAGACCAAAACAATCACTAAGCGAGACCAAAACGATCACTAAGCGAGACCAAAACGATCACTCAACGAGACTAAAATGATCCTTTTTTACGGTAACCCCAACAAAACCCTAACAAAAAAATATTGGGAATATCCGAGACAGTATTTTTGATAGCGGACAGTCAACACTTTACACACACATTGCTTTGAATACTTCACATCGCTTCCATCATCCGAATTTCTCACTGCCACAACTCTCACTAAGGTTGAAAGGCAACCCACAAAGCAATCAACTTGCTCACCATTTGCATTTTTATCTTCACAGGGGTGTGACTTCTTTGACAGGAATCTTATCGGAGTAAAGTGTAGGGAAGAGGAAAATTGGGTACTAGAAATCGATGTGAACGGACTTTGAAAAACAAAGGAATTGTCAATGCGACTGAAATGCGGTCAATTATTGTTCTTATGGTACTAAGTCGAAGTTATTGATTTATAGATATT
Organism: Troglohyphantes excavatus; assembly: GCA_963932185.1. Classification (NCBI taxonomy): domain Eukaryota; kingdom Metazoa; phylum Arthropoda; class Arachnida; order Araneae; family Linyphiidae; genus Troglohyphantes; species Troglohyphantes excavatus. The sequence goes on along the minus strand of OZ010668.1, from coordinate 63,950,026 downwards.
TGTAATTCTAAGATTTTTTTAGTATTTTTTTTTAGTTTGAGTTTCATTTCTTTCGTTTTCAAAAATTAACTTAGTATATTAAAATAAAATGCAGAAGTCAACGTTATGGCTCATAGTGGAAGAACTCAATAATGTATTTGCGCTACTGCAGCATATGATTGAAAAGTAATTAAAATAATAATTATTAATGGTAAATATTTTATTAGTTCTCTACACTTAATTTCTATTTACACTTACTTTAATAAGTATCGTTTTTGTTGAAAAATAGCACGATACATTAAACTACAGTATTGCATATTGAAAATGGTACTCTAGATTTTTGTAAAAATACTAGAAACAAAATTATATTTTTTTTAATTTGCATTTACTTTGAAATTTTCTATATTATAATAAAATTTACATATATACATAAAAAACTGGTTTATTAAAATAATTGTCAAAAAATCTATTTAAAAAAAAATTGAGTTCAGATTGATAGCAGGTTATTTCCGCTTTCTCGAATCGTCATCAAGAAACTCTTTCGCATTCTCTCCTCATGGGATATTTACAAAATGCGGTCTATACCCTTGAAGGATCTATTCCAAGAAAAAATTATATAATTTTTTAGCCTGGTTGAGCTTAATATTCATATCATTAAAGTAGTACATACCTACACAAGAATAATCCATCATATGTAATTTAATATTGGTTATCAAAATAAAAATATCTAAATTACAGAGAACGACTCAAACAAAGTCTGCAAAAAGCTTAAACATTCGAAAATTCGAATTATTTCTAAAGAACAACATTATAAATCAAACGACTGCACGCAGTTTTTTTTTATGGGGAATATATAAAAACTCTTTTTTTTATGCAAACGACGTTTAAAAAAATAAAATAATCGAGGGAATGCTCGATTAAACATCAATAATGGAAACATGTTTTAATATTGATTTTCATTTAGTTTTAATAATCATATATTGTATAATTATATTCTTGCTATTCGGTTAATTATTTGGGATGTACGTTATAGCACGTTATAGCGTTATAGCATGTATGTTTGTATGTACGGGAAAAATAGGTTGAAGTATTAAATTCTGAAATAGGCCTATACCTTAACAACTTTATTTCCTGTGTATAAGATGTCACTTTAGCGTATGGCCAACAATTCAGACTGATTAAATAATAATGATAATATAAACCTATAATTATGTTAAGGATGGTGCAGAGATTGGGGTTTTCCGGTGATATGGCTTCAATATTAATTTTCCACGATACAGATTATGTAACTAAGTTTTAATGTGAAGCATTTTATATTGCTCTGCAAATTTTGCAAGAAAAATTGGCCTCTACCTGTTATAATTTCGAGTGGCAGATTCAATATTTAAACCAAAAGAAAAAGTTATAAATAACACAAAAGAATGATTTAAGTTGTTTATAACATCCACCATGGTGGGAAGAATACCTTCAAGAAACAAACAGCAACACCAATAAAAAAACATTACGGCATTATCAATAAGTAAAACAGTTAATTAGAATGTAAACAAACTAACAGAGCCAGACCAATGATAATCCAACAGTGGACTTTGCTCTTCTTTTTTCCCTTTAGGGGCTGAATGTTCATAACGGTAACTTTGTAACTGGACTTACGCCCGACTGGCTTCAACTACTGCTTCGGACACTTGCGGCCAGTATAGCTCTCGCTAAACGCTTTAGATTTTTTTTTAGTGGACTTTGATAGTATGGTTCGGTAAAAATGAACTTTTCAGGCGTAATCTGCAATAAATCAAATATGGCGAAATTTGGATTTAGTCCCGTTTGGTCCTAAAGTACAGTTATACCAAAAATTGTAAAGAAGTCTTTGAAATGGTTAAATTGATTGCGTATTGTTTTTTATTAAAGTGTATGATATTGCTATTGGTGGCAATAATTAAATACATATAAAAATATAACTAAAGGTGCTTTATTACAAAAGATAAACATTAAAATAAAAATGTGCTAATGGAAGCATATCAGGGGAAGAGGTGTGAGCGAATGAGAGATGCCAAACTGTCTTACTTCTAGGAATAGGGATTGCGACGTCAATGTCAGAATGCTGGGATACATCAGACATGTGAATAAATGGAATTTCTGGGTTTCTAAGTGATGTTGGCCATTAGCTCTTAGGATGTTTCTCTCATATCCATGTTTTAATACCGAATTCTTCTCAGCGGACAGAGAAGGAACAAATATGCCGATTTTTAACGGATGTAATTAGAAGTGATCTTACATAAAAATGATCTTAAGTTTCCCTCCATGAAGACATGGAATTTCCAATAATTTGTGAATTCGTTCTAATCAAAATTCAGCTTTTTCCCACGAAACAACCCCTCTTATCCGATTGGCCTGGAGCTGTGAATCTCAAAATGCCACCAACCCCTCGAAACGGTCTAAAAGTGATCATAAAAGTCGTTAGTTAGTCTGAACCCCTTACATATGCATTAAAATTTGTAGAGACTAGGTCTTGAACCTAACCCCCTATATAAAAAAATATAACATGTGACAGAGTTATCCCTCTGCCACACCAATATATCAATGAATGGGGAACTCAAAACTGTGAGGTCATTTGCAGCAGCACTTTATATTTATTGGTTAGCATATTTGTATTATCCATCCGCATTCTTATTTCCGTAGCATTAATTTTTTGAAAATTTGTAGAAATTTTTAGAAATATATTTAGTTACCTACATATTTGTGCACTTTAGCGTTTGTTATGTTTCCATGTCTCCAGTGTAAAATAATTCTAATACCGAGGTGCCATTTTGGTACATTCTGTATACATATCTGTAGAGTACGGTCTACCGGGATTGGACAAGAGACCTTTTGCATGCTACCCCGACACTCTATCCGTTAGTCTAAAGTAAATACTGCACCCCGGGGTGTTATCGGGTAAATAGAGTGATCACCACAGTACCCCCATCTCAGTGAGGCGGACGAAAGAACGAATGCGTAAAGCGCAGTGCAAGTGAAGTTGTGGTGGTCGAATGGAGATGGCGCTACTAGTCGTTAGTAGTAGGTTACGTTTGTGCTTAGTCCGGGTCACCAGTGTAGGGAAGTGAGGTCTACCGTAATTGAAACCGGGACCTTTCGCTTGCTCCCAATATTTTACCCGTTACGCAAAAGTAATTACTATTCACCGAGATATGGTATCGGATATATAAAATGAACATCCCATATTCTTTAACTTATTTTACATATATTGGTTTTGTTTTCAAACAGGATACCTAATTTAAAAAAAAATATTGAATTCTAAACATAATTCTTTATCAAATGACGATATTCTTTAGTAGGAATTTCCATTTTCTTTATGTCAATATCCCAAACCCTGTCAAACATATGACAAAGTTCTCAAAACGACGCTTCTCAATAATACCACCCCATCGATTCCCCCTCTAAAACGGAATGGACGAAGGTGCATGAAAGATATTCACACACGATCGATACCTCTTCCACCCCCACAGCGCGTGCAAAGATATCGTTTGGCGGTTTGAGGTAATGCGATAAAAAGAAAATCCAGGGGGTGTAGCAGACGACGTTTGCGGACACCCGCTTCAAGAAAGTGAATAAGAGCTGGATATCAGGGGGTGGTCGGAGTTTTGCGGTTTACCTCCTTCTGTGTGGGAAAAGGAATAATAGATTTTTTTCCGTCTTGAGTGCTCGGCTGGGGATTCATTGATTGCATCAACGCTCTGCTTTGTTAGGTCTTGTTTACCCTGTGACCGAAAGGAATTGTTGGAGTAGATATCGTAGTTGGGAGTTTGTTTGAGGAGTGTTAGTTGAGTTTGTTTTTCGGATTTGTTTGTTTACTCTTTCAGGGCTTGAGCGTGGGTCAAAGTTTATGGCTGATTTCAGTTGGATATTTTCTTTTTAAATTAAAAGAAATTTAGAAAACTGGAAAAAGTTATTTATATATGTAAATATGATGGAAATTATATTTAGTAATTTGCGATAACAATACTGTACTAATCTACGTAAAGAAACTGTATAAACTAAAAAAATTTATACAAACCGAAACGTACCATTTGTAGGTATACGCAAATCCCAAATTTTAATCACCCTACACTGTTAAAAATTTCAGTTTAACGTTGCACTATATATTGGTGCTTTGCAGCAACTTACATCATATTATGATGCAATCTAGGTTGAACCAAAAAATCATTGATAGAGAATCGCGCAGATTTTACCAAAACAATGGTGCAATCTCCTAAACTGCAACCAAAACCTTCGCTGAATCTACAAATCGAGGAGTCTCCTCAATCCTCTTGCATTAGGGACCCGGTTGTTTAGTGGATAAAGGCGTTCATATGGTAATCAGGGGATTTCTAGTTTGAGCCCGTTCGGTGAACTTGACAAAAAAAGTTTTTAAAAAAATAGTGATCTTGCGATCGGATGGTTGCCAGCTTCGCTTCAAAAGTACTATAAAAGCGTCCAGAATATCCAATAAATTATACCGGCGTTCACCATAAAATGGTTAAGCGAAAATATGAATTTTGACGCAACGTTTCACCCCTAAATGGCAACTGCGGTAGCACCATACAATGTTGAAACTAAGCACCAACTAATGGTTGCAGTTAAATTGATACCACATTTGGTGCAACGTCGTACTAAATTATGAACAGTATACATAGCATAATTATATTTGAAATTTATAAAAATACATTGCAATCAACTATGATTGTGAGTATCCCATGATAAAAAAGTGTTTTCCATGGTATAGTATTATTATATAAGGTGCATTTTTAACTGAGTCATAATGCTGTTCATTGTTTTATCAAAAACAATGCAGAATTTGAAAACTTTACTTCTCTGATGTCTCTTGAGATGGCGCAATTAATAAATTTGCAAGATTTTTTTTTACTCTCTTTACCTCAGTAAAGTAAACAAATGCCATTCAGTAAAATTACAAAGAAACCTTTCATATTTTATTGTATGAAAGTCTTTTTTTTTAAATATGGACATAATTGTATTGACTAATACTAAAATAAAATTATGTTTTGTGTGTTTCTTACAATCAGTTTCCCATATATTCAACAAGTACTATATAATTTTTTTTAAATCATTGAATTCAAATCATTGAATTAAAATGATAAATATAATCTACATTAGGCGAAACATAATAGAAAACCTCGAAATCCGCATGCGGTGCGATGAAAACATAATGAGGATCGCTGATATGAAACATAAATATGACAGGTAAAAAAATCATAATTTTTAAATGGGTAACTTTTGTTTCATATAATAGTTAAATATAAATTTAAAATCTTAGTTTTGGACATAAAATTTACAAGCTAATTTTTGATTATATAATTGCTATAATATGTATTAATTTAAACTGTGTGCATATGACAATATTTCAAAAAATTGTACATATAATTAATTCTAGAGAATAAAATATAACAAAAATAACAACCCTTATTTGACTGACCAAAATAATTGAAAACTAATGTTTGAAAATTATATTTTCATATTATAAAAAAACTTATACGGATTTTTATCTCAACAAAAATACAAATATATTGTTATGGTATTCATAAAATTTCCATGATCACTTGGATAGGGTCGAAATTCTATTAGAAAACAAATTAGTAGTTCAACCAATTAGCAGTTCAAATTTTTAAGTTTGCATGTTCTAGTAAGTAAATGCCATAATAAATATTCCCCTAACAGGCTTCCTATTTAACAAAGCAAATTATTATAACCACCTTTTCACGGACTTTAAGTTGGTTCTCAAGTCATAAAATTAAATGGCACAATAACTCAAACTAATTGTCTGGAAGACAATTGCCCGCTGAAGTGCCGACGTTTCAATTATCTTTACGCTCCCGTCGATTCAACAAATGCTTTTCGTGAAAGCGAATTTACTTTAAAAGGTATTCGCTGAAAGTTGAAAGTGGCTGTTTTAAAGTTATCGCTTCTTTAAGTGGATATTTAAGGAATTTGATAAAATATCAGATGGAAAACATTTAATTGGACGAATAAGGTGATCAAATATTAAGAACATATTTCAATAGAATCCATATAAAAATTGCCTCCAAAATTCGTGTAATTACTAAATAATAATGTATTAAATATATATAAAAAAAATGTTGGGTGTATGGAATGTGTCTAATATCTAAATTCCTCTTAGAGTAAGCAGCTGAGGTAAAATTAAAGGTTTGGTGGTATATAAGATGTCCTGGTGGAAGCTAGAAGACCTCATCAGGGTAGATAGGAATACATATGATAACTTTATGTCATCTCATATGGCGGCTTTAAGGCATCACTTATGATATTTTCTGCGATTTCTGTTCTGGTACAAGATTTATCGCAGAAAGTTTCTTATCATTCGCTGCGTCATTGCTTTATGAACTGTGGCTTTAAAAGTCTACTATAATCTTAACCTTGATCGTAGCTTCCCTCTAGTGTTTGGTGGTTTTGGAAATCTTATTCGAGTTAACCATTCAAACAACTTTGCCCCATCCGAAAATCCAAACTTCCTACAAACCCGGATGCTCATACTCTTGCTATTACTATTATAATTGATGGTAGTATAGGCCCCATCTATTTTCGAAACTACCATTCCATGCTATACTGTTAAAATTATTACGACCTTGCACAAAAATTTGGTACTCATTTAGCTGCAACCAACATTTGGTGCTTTATTCACCATTTTAAGGTGTGACGTTACACCATTTAATGATGAAACGTTGCACCAAAACTCATATTTTCGCTTTACTATTTTATAGTGAAAAGTTGAACCAAAATTCGTGTTAAATCTACCCCATATTATGGTGAAACGCCGGTATAATTTGTTAGATGTTCTGGACGATTTTCTAGTATTCATATAGCGAAGCTGGCAACCCTCCGATCGCAAGATCAATACTTTTTTTGTTAAGTCCACCGGACGGGCTCGAACTAGCAATCCTCTAATTATCAGCTGAATGCATTTAGCCATTGGACAACGTGGCCCGTAACGCCACGAAATAGAAGGGATTCCCCAGTTTGTAGATTCAGCGAAGGTTTCATTTACAGTTTAGGAGATTGCACCATTTTTTGGTAAAAGCTTTTCTCGATCAAGGATTTTCGTTTCAACCCAGATTGCTACATAATATGGTGTAAGTTGCTGCAGAGCACCACGACATGGAGCAATTGAAATGAAATGTTTAACAGTGTAGATGATTAAAAACTCCTTACGTAAATGGATTACACAGTATTGTTATCGCAAATTTCAAAAATATAATTTCCCATCACATTTACGTTCCAACGTTGAACTGAAATTTTGACTGACCTTATAACATCTTAAATGGAACCTACTTTCGATAGTGAAATGGACAACATTGCATCCGATCTTCACTTTAAGGGTACACCAGTTTTATGTTATGTAGAAGGTTTAGATTTAGTATAGATTCGGCTAAATAAAGACCCCTCATTTACAGGGAGATGATGGGAGTTTCATGCGTTTTCGTTCAAATTCCCGAACGTTGATCGTCGCGTTAAAGTTTAGAGAGTAGTGTATCATTTCAGGTGTAGTTCTTGTCATCTAACCATATTTCAACATTGCTATGAAGTGTTCTCAAGTCTTTTCACATAGCTAGATCCTGCGTTCTATTCAATAAATAATCAATTGAATTACTCTATTGCGACATTAATTCAACCAAACTAATAAACATGGAAACTTACTTAATATATTTTAATTTTTGAATTTCGAAGTCTATACTGTCGTTTATATGTAACATCCAATATATTACCCAAATTATAGTCTCACTATTTTTACATAGAATTTTATGGGCTATTTTATTGAGATTAGTTTTCCAGCTAAGTATTTACCTTGTTCGGGATATAGTTAAATATGTTATCGCCTGCTGCTAAGTAAATATTTTAATATTTTAATGAGAAATTGATTTTTAACAAGCACAAGGGGTAGTTGCATGCTTTAATTTTTGTACAGATAGTTTAGATTACTTCCCAATGTGGTGATAATTGAATATGAAATCATTTTTGTAAAATAAAATAAAATCTGTAAGATTTAACAAGTACTTGGTTAACAAACATGGTTTATATAAATGCATACACAATACTACTTAGAATAATTGAGAAATATATTTAGTGATAGTTTAAAGTTTTTAAAAACATTTTCAAATTATTTTAATGCATTTGAAATTAAAATAGAGAAACACGAACAATTTTTGAAATACTATTATAAAACATATTTTATACGAATTTTACTTTCAAATCGACTTTTAAATCAAATTTCGCAAATTCGTTATGTTTTTATTTGTTTAATTTATAAAGAAGACGAAATTTAATTTAACGAATTCGAGAAAATAAACCTTTCCTAAATAATCTTACCGTGTAATTAATATAAGAGAAACGATCAACCCTAGTACTATCTCATTCTATTTAAATAAGGCAATCAAAATACATTATTTTCCTTTTTTGTCATTTATTTTCTGTCTTTTGTAAAAGCACTCAAAATTAATCTTGTCATTAACTGGAAATTGCTTTGTTTTTATTCCGAGTTGATTATGCAAATGCATTATTTCTATTGCGTGGTAATAGCGTCGCTGTAGTTGCCAAAATAATTTTTGCAACCTCTAATTGACCATGTTATGGTACAATATTTGCTATTATTCGCAACTAGTTTTTATTTAAAATGATTGTATTTTGTTTTTGAAGGTTATTTAAATGTACGATAATAAAGAAAAATACACGTAATAGAATTTTAAACAATAAGTAATATAAAATTTGGGTAAGTTTGTAAATAATTCAACTAGATATGAAAGCATGTTAATTCGTTTTAACATATTTTAGATGGTTCCAACTACTTTTGTCGAATTAAATAAAGTTGGTTGTTCAAATAACTGTAAATTGTGCAATTCTATTATGAAGTAAATGATTTTGTTCTATGTATAAAGACTCTTAATGATAATAAGAGAAGTGCATTTTGAAAAATATTATTTTACTTACGAAGTCGAAAACATATTTTTATATTAAGAAATTTAATTTATATCAAGATAATATGATGTTTTTTGTTTTAAACTACATTGTATTTAAAATAAATTATTGAACTAAAAAAGAATCAGAATAAGCTTAAGCTAGCTATTACACTCATTTTCAAACCGTATGGGATTCCGAATTTGGCTGGAAACTTGATAGTTTGACTGTTAAATCAGTGCATTTGAACCAATTTTCTTTATTGACCCACCTCGTGAACCCCCCAAACATCGACTTGTGACCCCCTTAGGGTCGATTAATCCCATATCGATATTTATAAAAATACTTGAGTAAAAGTCATTATAAATAAGCTGACATTAATAAAATAAAAAGTAGAATTCTAGCATATCTCTCTTTTTAGCAGTCCCTTAAAATATTTTCACCAAATACAGATTCAGTTCACAAAAAACAGTTTTTGTTAATAAGATTTCCCACTGCTTTTTAGTTCGTAAATGCATTTACTGTTGCGAAATTGGCTTGGCAGCTTTAGGGCTTTTATTTGACAAACTAAAATGACGTCCTAAGAATATTAAGCGTAGAAATTTCCATACATATGCATAACCACATAACCCTCGTTTAACTTCAGACCTCATTGAATAGGCGATCCCGTCCCGAAATCCAATGGTGAAACTTAATATAAAGCAAGGATCATATGCATGTCTTAAGGTTAGCACATGGGGGGGGGAGTAACCCCATAAACAGCCTACTGTGTGGGTACGTTAAATGGACTTTAGCAAAATAAAAGGCCAGCATTTGTTCCATTGGATGGCAAAGTATATTCAGTGGTTAAAGGGATATGGTTACACAGCCGTGTTTACGTGTCATAAATGTTATACACCATTCTCAATATGAGCATTTTTAGTGTAATGTTACCAGCATATAAACTCATGGTCTGCCTATTATTTAAAAGAAATCAGTTACATTTAATTAATTAACTGTTTTTGATATCTGTGTCATAGTTGTGTTATCTAGTCCTTACTATTCCATTGTAACTTTCATACAAATATTGAATTTAAACATACTTGAGTAATATCTATAAGCATTATTATATTAAGTTATAATAATTTCTAATTATTTTATTATAGTAATTATTAAGGAGTTTTATATTGTATTTAGACATGAGAAAATATAAAGTATAGAATCGACGTTATCCGCACAATAGCATAATTACTTGCCTTTTGGAAATCCGAATTAAAGAAAAAAGGCTTTATTTAAAATATTCTTGGTCAATAGTATGACCAATAACACGTTTATGTGTACTCATTTTGACGAAATGCCTCTAACAGACAAAATATAAGTTTTCGTGAGTCATTTTGATAACCGGTAGGAGTTTTCTTTGCTCTCTTTTCAATGCCTACCGATAGTCAGATATCCTCCAATCTTTTACTACCATTCTAGTAATTAATAGTATGTTAAAAAAAATTATAACTAAAATAAGTTTGCAGTTGGTAAAAGACTGGTGTTCGGGATTACTGTATTTTCGCAATTATCGACACAATAGTGTTAGTTTTAGTAATATTATACTTCATTATTAGTTTTTACACGCAGAAGTTTCACTTTTTTAATTCTATTTAAATTTTCTTAAAAATTTAAAAAAAAATATTTGAATGTAAGTTATAAAAGAAAAACATATAATTCGCATTTTTCAAAGTACACTGTAAAAAAAGGTGCTTAAAAATGAGTACATAAACGTACTCGTTTTTCTTTGAGTACTATTGTATCGTAAATAAGCAATGACGTATTTAAATTTAAGTAATCGTACTTTCACAAAAATGAGCATTGTGATTTAATATTGCTAATTTTAGCTGCTGCTCAAGCCATCTTAACAAAGCGACCTGAGAAACTTAAAATAGTTGTCCAGGAGATGGTTTTCCACATTATTTGATGACGATTGTTTAAATGAAAACTGAGTTTTTACAATTCAATTATCTTACTTCCAATTATTTTGGCACACCTTTTTAAGATTACTTCTATTTATAACTTTTTCACATAGCCCTGGTAGCTTAACGGTTAAAGCTCTAGACAGCAGTGCCTCCAGATGCGGGTTCGATTACCGATAAGTCTTTATTGTAATTGTCGATATTTATTGAAAGTGATTTATGAATGCAGCATATGTAAACTAGAATCTGCTCTATTTATAAATTTTTACCCACTGTACTCATTTTTAAGTACATGTCTTCTTCAAAATTGAAACTTAAGTACTCGGAGCCCTGATAAGCATTGAATGTATTTAAAAATGAAATAAGTGTTATTTATTTTTGAATACTTATTTTAACAATTAAGTAACCAAAAGATTTACATCAATGACTACATTAAAATACAATCAATTCACAATTAAACTAAGGATTGAAACCATACAAATGCATCAAGTCACTATTAAGGATGTACAGTTTCTTCATCAAGCAATACAAAATGACGTCTACCATGAACACTATTTCCCCGTGGACATGCAAACAGGAGTCTGTGTGCAGACCCGCATGCCAAGGCGACCGTTATGAAGCACCCTTGGAGCTGTGATTCCGCAATTATCCGGCAGACAGGAAAGTGTACTGAGCATGTTGCTCTAATCACAATGACAAGTTAATTATTAAATTTATGGTACATCCCTTCACCGGATGGTGGCTTTGCCATTAAGTGCTATAGACAGCGTTCAATAGACTTTGGGAGTACATGCTTAATGCTGTAATATGCACTCCAAATTTCGTAATTGCTTTTGCATTTACTGTAATGCCATTAGTCGTAAAAGTGGACATTTATAATATCGTTAGCTTATTGATTTGGTCTGTTGAACTAACGCCGCACTAAACCTGCTAAATGGCGACAGTTCGGAATCGATAACGAAATAAAGACATGGGGACATGATCTCGTAATTTTGAACTATAATAAGGTGATAGGCACAGCATCTGAGCTAAAACCCCACCTAACGTAGGTGCGAGGACGTTTGATTCACTAAAGATTTAACATCCACCAGTCCCTTATACACAGGGGATGAACTCTTCGAACACAAGTACGCTTTCTTCACGTGTCGAGATTATAACCACAGCTCTCCGGTTATGTGTTCTGGTTTCTACCACCTAGGACCACTACTAGTCCTATTTGATTTAGTTTTGATGTGATATTGCAGTGTGGAAATATCTAAAAAGTTTAAGTTGATTTCCATATAAACTTCTTTAGATTGAATGTCGGCTAATATTTGAAGGCAAATGTTTATGTCGCATGAGATTCTTAAATATATTCTGGAACAAAAGTCACATTCTTTTTATGTACATGTTCCCTATTTTCATGTTTCTTCATATCAGCATTATTTGTGTAAGGAGCAATTCACACACACACACACACACACACACACACACACACACACACACACACACACACACACACACACACACACACACACACACACACACACACACACACACACACACACACACACACACACACACACACACACACACACACACACACACACACACACACACACACACACACACACACACACACACACACACACACACACACACACACACACACACACACACACACACACACACACACACACACACACACACACACACACACACACACACACACACACACACACACACACACACACACACACACACACACACACACACACACACACACACACACACACACACACACACACACACACACACACACACACACACACACACACACACACACACACACACACACACACACACACACACACACACACACACACACACACACACACACACACACACACACACACACACACACACACACACACACACACACACACACACACACACACACACACACACACACACACACACACACACACACACACACACACACACACACACACACACACACACACACACACACACACACACACACACACACACACACACACACACACACACACACACACACACACACACACACACACACACACACACACACACACACACACACACACACACACACACACACACACACACACACACACACACACACACACACACACACACACACACACACACACACACACACACACACACACACACACACACACACACACACACACACACACACACACACACACACACACACACACACACACACACACACACACACACACACACACACACACACACACACACACACACACACACACACACACACACACACACACACACACACACACACACACACACACACACACACACACACACACACACACACACACACACACACACACACACACACACACACACACACACACACACACACACACACACACACACACACACACACACACACACACACACACACACACACACACACACACACACACACACACACACACACACACACACACACACACACACACACACACACACACACACACACACACACACACACACACACACACACACACACACACACACACACACACACACACACACACACACACACACACACACACACACACACACACACACACACACACACACACACACACACACACACACACACACACACACACACACACACACACACACACACACACACACACACACACACACACACACACACACACACACACACACACACACACACACACACACACACACACACACACACACACACACACACACACACACACACACACACACACACAGTTTGAAAATGTATAAAAAGAGCAGTTGCATGCTTACATTCGCTGTCTTTATAAATATATTTCAATAAATATTAACAATTACAACCAAGACTTTTCGGGAATCGAACCAACATCCTCAGGCACAGCAGTGCAGTGCCTTATCCATTGTACTATCAGGGCGACATAAAGAAGTTATAAATATAAGAAATGTTAAACATGTGTGTAATATATTTAAGTTGTAATAACTCAGTTTCCGTTTAAGCAATCGACATAAAATATTGTGAGGAACCATCTTCTGGACAACTATTTTAAATTTGTCAGGAATTAGCAATATTAAATAACACTGCTCATACGATTACTTAAATTTGAATACGCCATCGCTCATTTACGGTGCAATTTACTCAAAGAAAAACGAGTATGTTCAAGTACACATTTTTATATATCTTTTTTTTATAACGTTCATTAAAAAAATATCCTTCTTGTTCCATGCTTTCTTTTTTTATTATATACAATTATTATAACTAATTTTTCGTAACTAAATTTAATCCCCAGAGACCAAACAACTGCACATAACTACCAAATAGTTTAGCCATTTAATAATTGCTATGCCATTAAAACGCAAATACAAGAACATTACAACTCAATTTTCTTTTTCTTTTAATATGTAAGTTTCGTTAATTCAAGTACCGGTGATTTTCCTTGAGAGAAGAAATACAAAACAAAAATTAACATGTCTGCTCGGATGATAAACTGCTGTTTAAGGAGTCGCCAAAGAAAAAGAAGAAAAGCCATTTACATTAATTAGGAAATGAGCACTCAATACGTAAATAAGCTTCGCATTCTTGGATTTCGCTTGAACTTCCTTTCCAATCCTTAAGATAAAAGTCGTAAAAAAAGTCCAATTCTAAGGGACACATATTTCTTTATTCGAATTAAATAGAAATCTGGTTAATTATTTCCGTTGCTTGTTAGCAGTTAAAAGTTTAAAGTGAATGATTGCTCATTCATAAACCTCGTTAGAAAATGCACTGAAGATAAGTCAGTATTTGGAATCCGTTTAATTGCAAAAAACTAACGTTGCCATTCTGCGTTGAGATCAGCATTCATATTTATTTCGCGAAATAATGTTAATTACCAATCACAATTCATTTCTATGATGTTTTTAATCATTGCAGCTATAATTACTGAATTTTCTTGAGGGTGTATGAGACAGAGAGATATTGAGACATTTGACTTTTTCTTTAATTTTACAGATATCATTAATATTTGATAAGCACAGATTTGTAAAGAATATTAACATAATTACTTGGTCAATGATTTAATTTTTTTTAAAAAAACAATGCACATTTACAAAAAACAATTACCTTTCTTATTTTCGATATAAGTTAAGAAAATATTTTCCGAAAAGCTACAATTTTGTATTTTTGTAAACAAAAGAATGTGTTCAACATGCTGTTTTTACGGATTTTTGTTTTTAGCAAAAGGATTGTTTTGAAAAATAATTTTTTAACAAATCACTAATTCCATTGGTTAAACTATTGTGAAAGAATAATTATAAAAATATGATTTCCATATTATTAATCCCTTAAAGCAAATTAAAGTAATATGTTTGAAACTAAACTGCGTCAAATTTGAAGCAATTTCTTTGAACAGATTTGAACTTATATCAATTTAAAATTGAACAAACTGTAAAAAAGTCACCAATGAGAAAAAATGAGAAAGGTTCATCGAGAAAAGTTTTAAGTTCATGCAATATTGGATAAAATCTTAATATTCACTAGCAAAAAATTATTATTTTTTCTTAACGTAGAAATAGAATTGTGATGTCTTTAGATTCAAAATAAAATGAACTAGTTATTAAAACAATAACCTATTTTTGATGATTTTGTTTCCTATATCTCCTTACATCTTTCTTGGTTATATGTTGAAATATTTAATAAAAAAAAAGTCCAAATGCATATATATATATAAGAATCACTTTTTGAAGACCTTTTAAAATTTATAAGTGCTCATGCAAAACCAAATTTCCCAAAATCATTTTTAAGAAATGAAATAAGCATTGACTTTGTTAAAACAAGGATGGCCTCTGTACGTTTTTATATTAATATTTCCAAAAATATCACTTTCATTTTAAAATTTGAAAATCTTGAAGTCCTCGAAAATCACAGTTCATAAAGCGAAATTTGATATTGCTTGATCACCCTTCAAAAGCCACATTCAAAGATTAATTAGATTGATTTACTTTTGCATTTATCATATATCAAATAATTATAATTATAATTTGAGGTGCAAAATTTAAATCGTATTTTGTTCAAATGTCTAAAAGTATAATACTAACTACATCACTGAATGCACCTCCAGATACCCCATATAACTGAACTAAAAAATAAGTTTAAACACGTTTTGTCGCTTCAGATTTAACTTTCAAAGTTGGCAATCTACAAGGAAGTAAGTATATTTTGTAAAATTTATTTATGTTGTCACTTGCATAACCTTAATGTTGGCAAAATCCGTTTGGAATGGTTTTATGAACAACCATACATTATGTGTTTCAGTTTCACCCTTTTCATTATCTACAAAGTATGTACATCAAAATAATCGAATGTATAGTAAAATTGAGTTTGTCCGCATGTTTACCTTTAAAGTATATTAAAATATATTTTTATTTGATTAAACTGACTAAAAACATTTCTTTTAAAGCAATATTCTATTTCACAACCGCTTGTGTAAACAAGAGTATATGTGAATTGATTATAATAGTATATAAATTTTTTTTTTAATATTAAATTTAGATTAAAAATATTTTTGCATTTCATTAATATAAAAAAAAAACTATAGGAGTTTAAATAAATATTGCTTAAAATATTAGAATAAACATAAAAAAAAGTTATAAAAATGGCGGGTCTGGGGAAAAAGTTTAGGTTCACTGTTTATTGAAATTGACTTCAACGCTTTACGTTACAAGGCTGTATTTTTAATGCAACAAGATGTTAAATGGAAATAACAACGAAAATCTATAAAAAATACATTAAAGATAAGTTAATCTTGATGGACTGTCAAAACCATTTTTATTGATGCTTCAAATATCATATTTAATATATATTACTTTTCAGTCTTTAAATTTTAGAGTAGTTATGACAGTATACAGTTCTAACATTTTTAAAATTGAAGACGTCCGCACACATTTTTAATTATTAATTGGCTTTGATATAAAAACTCATCTCATAGAATATTACGTTAAGAATATTACACTATGATAAAAGGTACTTAAAAATGAGTAAATGAATATACTGGTTTTTCTTTTAGTACTATTGCACCGTTAATGATCCTTGAAGTACTCAATTTGAAGTAATCGTACTTTTTTAAAAATGAACAGTGTGATTTAATATTACTAATCTCAGCTTCTGTTCAAGCCTTCTTACCAAAGCAACCTAATAAACTTAAAATAGTTGTTCATAAGTTTGTTTTCCATACCATTTTATGTAGATTGCTTAAATGGAAACTGATTTATTACAAGTTTATTATCTTACTGCCCATTCTTTTGGTACACCTTTTTAACAATCCTTCAGTTTATAACTTCTTCACTTCTCCATGGTAATCCCAATGATAAAGGCACTGGAGAGCTGTTCCTGAGGATCTGGTTTTGATTCCCGATAAATCTTGGTTGAAATTCTCGATATTTATTGAAAGTGATTTATGAAGACAGCCTATGTAGGCAAGCAACTGCTATTTTTATTCATTGTTACTCATTTTTGAGTACATGTTTTTTTCAAAAATGAAACTTATGTATTCGGAGCTATGATTATCATCGAATTTGCTTAAAAATGAGTACATTTTATTTAGTGTTGAGTACTTTCATTTCTGCTGATGAAAGATGATAATGTGTCTCTCGAAACATGTCTAGATTTTAAGTATTTTTATTGCGTAGTTTTAATGTTGCATTTCTTTTTTAATACTCTACGGTTATTTTGTGATTTTTTAGCTAATTAATTTATTCTGTATATTTTTTTCTCGCCAATCTTAAAAATTTACTTAAATATCGCCAATGTAAAAAATGCACGGGAGCGGAGTTTTAAAACAGCGTGCATTGACAATATTGATTTCCAACATCGGTATGGATAGCAACATCCCCAACCCGAAATAGTCTTTTATTGTGTCGCAAGTCTATCTTGTTAGTGTCCATCTCTATCTGAATTATCGACATCGGCTGAAAGCCCTTAATTCGACATGCCCCTTCTCCTGAGAGATCCCCAATAATTGCGTCGGGAGTCTTGGAAAGGTAGACGCAACCCAGTGAGGTAGATGGGTTTCCAGATAATGGATTTTAATTGAACTTGAGGAGACTTAAAGATCGATGAGTGATATGAGAGACAGTATTGGATTTGGGATTATGGCTTTATGGCCTACATATTAAAATGGATTTCATGCAAATGACAGAGTGTATTATAAACATTACGTAGATATAGATATACGTAGATTAGAGGAAAGATATACTGTAAAAAAAAATTCTTAAGAATTGTGATGTTTTAGCAAACAAAGGAATACAAGAGGGTAGACATGACATTATTGAAATATATTAAACTTTAGGTTCAAGCTAAGACAATATTTAAAGATAGGAAAATTTAAGTGGGTGCCTACGGGATTGACCCACTGAGACGACACAGGACTGATTACATGAAGACTTTTAACAACAATGAATGATAGGGTGTTGCCACCACTAAGTTACATGTTTATATGTATGGGTTGTTCTATTACAAACAAGGAGGGGTGATGGGAAAATGGACATTGATATCCTACAATGAGTACATAAACCTACTGATTTTTCTTTGAGTACAATTGCTTCGTAAATGGGAGGGTTCGTACTCAAATTTAAGTAATCGTATTTTCTTAAAATGAGCAGTGTGATTTAATTTTCCTAATATTAGCTTCTGTTCAAGCTATCTTAACAAAGCGACATGACACACTTAAAATTGGTGTTCAGAAAATGGTTTACCACATTATTTTATGTCGATTGCTTAAATAGAAACTGAGTTATTACAACTTTATTATCTTACTGTCCATTATTTTGGCACACTTTTTTAACATTTATTCTGTTTAAAACTACTTCAAGTCGCTCTGGTAGTTTAACGGGTAAACATCTGGACTGCGGTGAGTGAGGATCTGGGTGAAGAGCCAAGAAGTCTTGATTGTAATTTTTTTAATTTTTTGAAAATGATTTATGAAGGTAGTCTATATAGGCTAGAATCTTCTCTTTTACTCATTGTATTCATTTTTGAGTACGTGTCTTTTTCAAAATTGAAACTTATATATTCGGAGCCATTATAAGCATCAAATGTAATCAAAAATGAGTATATTTGACTTATTTTTGAATACCTATTTTTAACAGTCTACCTTGATTATATATTTTTTTAATATCACAATGTTTGTATTAAAAAACAATTCCTTGTTGAATTTCATATATATTGTTTACTACGATTTGATCAACACGTGATTGCCACTCGAGTTAAATGCACTCGTATATACATTGGGCACCGTATGAGTTGTGTATAACTCAGCGACAGATTTAATTTTTGAAGTCGCGTGATTATTATACCTCTCAGAACTGTATGTTAACACATATGCATTCATACAAGCAATGCAACATACACAGTTTGATTTATTTAATACATTATTCAAATAATTTAATCCTATAATATAATATACCGTTTTGCTACTATTACTTATTATTGGAAAAAATAAAAATTTAGTTAAACGCAGACTCCCAGACCGTATGACGTCCAGACTCTACGTCACACAGCGTCACTCGATTTATATGTAACACATAGAAATAATCAAATGTTCTAGCACAATTTTCGACGGAGTTTCGTCCGTTTCGTCAAAAATGACAAAAGTTTCTTCGAATATGAGGAAGCATTTTTAATAGTGTAGAATTATAATATTGGGTTGGAGGGAAAGTTCTGTCGTATTTAAATAGGCAGGTGATTTTTCTTGTAAATAAAAAGAACATCTGGCTAGTGAGTCAATAGGATTTTTGTTTGTTTTTTTAGCTGCTTGAAAAGATGCCCTTTTTTACCGTTCATCATTTACTTGTGATATTTAAAGTGAAAAACATGTCAGTAGATAAAGTGCATTTACGACACTGCATTTTATATAAATTCCAAAAAGAAAGCAATGCATCGGTCGCATGTAAAAATTTATGTGCGGTATTTGGAAAAGATATTGTAAATGGTCGTACTTGTCAAAGATGGTTTAGCAAATTTCGTTCCGGGGATCTGAGCCTCAAAGAAAGTGATCGATCTGGACGACCATCCAAGATCGATAATGATATTTTGCGATCCATGTTGGGAAAAAAATCCACATTTAACAAGTTGAGAAATTGCAGAAGAGTTTGGCATTCATCATGCAACTGTTGGAGATCACATTCAATCTATTGGGTTTGTGTTAAAGCAAAGTGTTTGGGTTCCACATGAATTAACGGAAAAGAATTTGTCTGATCGTGTAAGAATTTGTTCATCACATCTGATTAGACACAATGTGGAGCCGTTTTTGGACAGGCTGGTTACTGGAGCTAAAAAGTGGATTCTTTACGAGAATATTAAGAGAAAAAAATCTTACTGCAAAATTATCTAACGGGAAAAAAAAATTCACGTCTTTTGAAAGTGTTTCTAAGGCAGTTGCTGACTATTTTAACTCCAAGGATGAGAAAAAACAGGAATTCACAGGTTACCTGAAAGATGGCAACAGGTTGTAACAAATAACGGAGCATATATAATTGATTAATATTAAACACATATTTTTATAAATGAATTCAAATATTTTCTTTAAAATACGACAGAACTTTCCATCCAACCAATACAATAATTTTATTAACCTAATTGTTTGAACCAAGCTACGTAACATGGTATGTTGCTGTACATTCTCATTAAATATATACAAATAGATTGGAATACTTCATTATTAAGCAACTACACATCGGAGTACAAAGCTCTAAGTTTAAGGTAAGCTTAATCTGATTGTAAGTATCACGCACTTTCTGAAAGTTCAGCATCTTCATTAGATCCAAATGCTCAGTCTCCATTAGCAAACATGCTGAAGAGTATACATCAGGATAAGTTAATACAAGTTGTTTCATAAAGTTTTATTTCAACTAAACTTAGATTGTTGTAACTATAATTAAAAAGAAATTATAAAAAGTGTTTCAGTTTTCATGTAATGATAAAAATTATAAGATTGAATATTAATATTAGATAAAAATAATGAATGGTGAACTTTTTTGTTATTTTACCTTGTTCATTTTAATAAATAAAACAATGTGGTTTATCTTGACTGTGTATTTTTAAACAAAACAAAATATTATTTAATATTTTTAAAATTTTACATCGGTTTTAACTAATACAATTTTTTTATTTCAGTACACAAAATACCGGAAGGAAAACATTTTTACATTTAGACTAGATTAAAATTAAAAACAAAGTTTTATAAAAACAGTTGGCAACTTCTCAAGTTTTTTAATTGTAAAAGCGGGATTTGGTGTTTTGTAAGAATTAAGTTCATTTCAGGAAAAAATGGGAAGGTTCTTGACTAGCCTCTTTAAATATTTAACATGCATTATTGGGATTAAAATATCTTTTTTTAATATTACATTTTCCAAAAAAAGCTTATGGGATTACCGTACACTCCTTTGGGGTTCCTGTCTTTTATTTTTCCTTCGATTAAAATATGCTTTGGAAATAATTTTCCTTATGCCCTAGATAATCCCACAATTTAAAAAATTATTTTATAAACGAAGAATAGTTTGGATAATCATTTAAAGTCTGCGATGAACTTAAATTATAATTTTTTTTAGAAAGTCGATTTGTCAACTTGCCAGCAAAAGTAAATTTATTTTAAGTATTAGTAAAAAAACTAGTATATATTTAATAAGTTTTATATTTAATTTTGAAATATTTTGCTGACGTAAAATATATTTTTGGGTTATTGTAATATAGGTATTCCATATAAATGTATACTATAATTATAATTTAATGCATTCGAAGTAATAAAATTCCAAATTTAATATTAGTTTATTAATGTGAATAAAATAAATTATAAAGTTCATTATCATAATACATGTTCTAAATAAACTGGCATTAAACTTGCTGATAATTTTTTTTATATGAATCCAAAATAAATTAAACTAATTGCCAATATGCTAATTAAGATATCTCGATCTTTCTAAACATTATCAACGGCACACTTTAACGATGTAATGTTGATAATTAATGATTTTAAAGTTTCCCACTCTTCGTGTAAAAAAATCAATTTACTTTAATTAGAAAACTAACTCTAAATACTGTGAATTATTTTGTGTCAACTACGGGTATTTTTTCATTGAAATTGACGCAAAAGTAAAAGAAACCAATTTCGAAAATATATTAATTTCCCAGTATTATGAATAAAAAATATTATAATTTGAATATATTGTTAAATTATTTCATCAACTGATCACTAATTAGAATGAAGTAATGAAATAGTGATTGTAATTAGATATATTTGAAAATTAATTTTGTTCGTTTAAGTTGCTGCTAACAATTATTAAAATTTATGACATTTTTCGCTTGAAATATGATACAAGGTTTAAAGATTAAATTATGATATGTTGTTTTTAATTTGAATGACATATAGATTTTATACTGTTTTTTATGGATATATATTTATGGATATGTTATATATATTCCGCCATAAAACATATTTTATTAACGTGTAAACTAATGTGTGTTTCGATCCTGCTCCAATAACGCATCTCCAACCCCAGTGATTGATTCGCTATTAAAAGTAGGTTGCTAAATCACATTCATCTTCGCTCTTTAATGTTAGATGTACAATAATGCAAAAATAAAATTATGTGGGAATAAAATTTCATGTAAATAATGTAAAATTTGATTTCATGTAAATCAAATAAATTTAAAAGTAAAATTGCATTTTCCCCACACAATTATAACCATTAATTCCAAGCAAAAAACATATCATTTTTTTAATAATGCGGGATTTTTGAAAAAGCCTATCACAATATTTAATAATGCAGGGTTTTTAAAGGATGCTAATAAGTTCATGCAGAAAAATAACTGATTTATTTCGGAGAAAAACATAGTCTTAATGTAAAATACTGAAAAGTTTAAGACATTTTGAAATTATTTTTTTATAACATACTGTATATCCATTAAGTTTTATATAGGTTTTTTTGGCTGATTTTTACTTAAAGCATTAATCTCAGAACAGAAGGAAATTTAATGGATTCTCAGCATATATAGAGAATCATATTTATTTTATTGGTTTTACTTTGAACATCAATTACAGATGAACTAAAATTATATGCATTGCATATAGTTTTGGGATTAATAATTTAATAATGCAGGATTTGCATTTAATAAGGGAAGATTGAAATATGTATTCCCTTCGTTCACCAAAAATATCCCACCCTGTATAAGGAGAATAACGCATTTCAAATCTGTCATGGTTCAAACGTCCTCTCACATCAGACATTGTCATCTTCATTTGATCATGGACCAAATTACAAATAAACGTTTCTGGTGTTTTTTTCGCCACCAGTACACTGTTAAAATTTCAGTTCAACGATGCATCATAACTTGGTGCAAATCAGAGGTCTGCAGCAAATTATACCATATTATGGTGGAATCTAGGTTGAACCAAATATAATTTATCGGAAAAAAGCGGAGGTTTCACCGGTAATTGGTTCAAACTCTTTAACGGCAACCGAAATTTTCGCTGTCGCTACGTCAAAAAGCCCCTCCAAGAAATATAACGGCGAGCAAGAAATATAACGGCTCCGTGGTTGAATGGCTAAAGGCGTTCAGCAATGAATCAGAGGATTCCTAGCTCGAGCACGATCGATTGACTTGACAAACAAACGTAAAAAAGTTCTGATCTAGAATTGCCAGCTTCGCTACAAAGATACTACTACTAAAATACTAAAAAAAACTCGAATTTTGAGTTTTATGCAATCTTATAAGTTTAGTGCAACGTTTCACCACTAAATGGTATCCGTGTTAGCACCGTAAAATGGTGAAAATATTCACCAAATGTTGGCTGCAGCTAAATGGGTACCAAATTTTGGTTCAAGGTCGTAATAATTTTTAACAGTGCAGTGCATAGTGTAGCTTAGCTCTAGTATGACATTTATTAAACCACACAACTTGGGATTCATACAAAAAATACGATATTTATTCAAACAAACAGGATGGGATTCATAAACAAAATTATCATTAACTCTCACGATCGATTTATTTCCCCAAGGGTGATCAAAAGAATCTGATCGGACTGCAATGGTAAATGCAAATTCTGCTCTACATTGAGTGTTTAAGCTGTCCCATTACTATTCATCACAGCCCAGATTATTGACTGTAATGTAATATGTCCGACGGCCTCGGAGATTGAGGCAACTGCATCTGATTATCCCCAAGGATGGTTTGAAATTCCCTTGTATGGGGAAGACCTTTATTGAAGTATCTGAGATTAATTTCAAAGGGGGAGTATGTCAATTTGAGCTGATGGATGATGTGATTTTATATTAATGTACCTGTATAAAGTTAATTATGATTACTTGAATTATGCATCTGTTTTTAGTCGGTTATTAATAAAATGTTTTACTAATTATTATTTTACTAATATTTAATATTTAATTACTATATTTAATATGTATTAATATTTAATATTTTATTACTATATTTAACATTTTATTACTATATTTAGTATTTTATTACTATATTTAATATTTTATTACTATATTTAATATTTTATTACTATATTTAATATTTTATTACTGTATTTAATATTTTATTAATATATTTAATTTTTATTAATATTTTATTACTATATGTAATATTAATTAATATTTCATATTTATTAATATTTAATATTTATTAATATTTCATATTTATTAATATTTTATATTTATTAATATTTAATATTTATTAATATTTCATATTTATTAATATTTCATATTAATTAATATTTCATATTTATTAATATTTCATATTTATTAATATTTTATATTTATTAATATTTAATATTTATTAATATTTAATTTTTATTAATATTTAATATTTTTTAATATTTAATTTTTATTAATATTTAATATTTTTTAATAATAAATATTTATTAATATTTAATATTTTTTAATAATAATTATTTATTAATATTTAATATTTTATTATTAAATATTTTATAAAATAATTTAATTGTTAAAAATAATATATTTTATTAATAGTGAATTACTATAATTCATTATCATTAATTTGTTAAATATAAAACAGATGTAATTCATACTATCAGCTTATATATACTCTTAAACTATATCAATAGTATAATCAACAAATATTTCGGCACATGTCCATAAAAAAAGGACGTTATAATACTGTTTGATGATTGTTTTATTTTATACTAGCAAAAGTACCCGTTCTTCGCACGGAGGTAAATAAAACAACGACAAATAACTGAAAATATATACATTTCCTCTCCTCCCTGGGATAATCGCATATACCATTTTAGAATTCCTCCTAAAAAATGTTAAAGCTGTTTTTTATAAATTTAATTATTTTTATTTGTAATAAAATAGAAGTTAAAAAAGTAAAAATATATCTATACTACTTGGTTGCTAATACACCGATAAATATTCCTATAATTCCT
Organism: Troglohyphantes excavatus; assembly: GCA_963932185.1. Classification (NCBI taxonomy): domain Eukaryota; kingdom Metazoa; phylum Arthropoda; class Arachnida; order Araneae; family Linyphiidae; genus Troglohyphantes; species Troglohyphantes excavatus. Next base: position 63,924,681 of record OZ010668.1, on the reverse strand, counting down.
AGTTTATCCCTCAAAAGGTATGGGGTTTTAAAAATTAAACATTCCTTCACAAAAATACTTTTAGAAATTAATAGGAATTTCCTTTCGGTATGGGTAGTTTTGGTACATAGTTGCATGAAATCCTATAATAAAAAACGACATTTGTAAAATCCTTAACTCTAAGTGAAATCAGGTGATCTGTATAAGTAATATACTATCGTGTAGCCGAAAGTCAGACAATTTTTACGTGCCTATTTTTAACCCCCCTCTTTTACTATGTCCAAATTCCCATGTTTTAAAGATTTTCCATGAATGCTATTATTACAGAAGAATAACCACCTATTTTAATTTTAAGAATATTTTTTTTTATTTCCGTATGAATTTATTAAAAATTTCATATTTACTTATTTTGTTAAACCATTTTTCATAAAAATTTTATTTTGTGATTCTATTGTTATTACATTTGCATTGAAAAATACCTGTTATATAAATATTTAGTAAGTTTCCACAGCAAATTAAAGCCAAGACGCACTTCATTCTAAGAATAAACTATTATAACTTGGCGATAGTTTAGCAAACGGTGCAGCATATTATAAACTCACCATGTACTTTCAGTCATTCAGAACAACAATTCAGAACAATAATTCAAAACAACATTTCAGAACATTTAATTCTTAATGATCGCCATTTAATGTTTTAAAATTTAATTATTCATTGGCATATTAAATAAAATATTTATTTTCTCAATTATCATTTGGTATATGTGGAATTTTATTCTTTAATAACATTAAAAAGTCATATAGAGTTGAAAATTCACAGTGAAACTAAGCTTCGTACAATTAAAAAAAATACTTGCATACAATATTTTTCAAATAAATAAAATGGACGTTCATACACAAATTACTCACATTTTGGAAGAATTGTTCTAAAAGTTCGATCTAAGATAACTAAATATAGTTACAATTAACCTGAATAAAAAAAACAAAAGATATAATACAATTATAACATTTTAAAACAATTCTAAACCATTTCCCTAATATAAAATGATGGTTGTTTTAATTTTTGAATTTAATCTGCTATGCTACACAACTAAAATACACTTTAAGTTAATGCATTACACAATTATAATTTTTTCATCGCAGGTGTTTTTCTGAATATCATAGTTTCCGAAAACAGCGGGATATTTGTATATATTGCAATATGTGCGTTTGATAAATGAATCTAATTTATTAAGTAAGAGTAATGCAATCTTTGTTATCTCAAATTATTTTAACGCACTGACGCTTAAAACTTTAAATATTTTTTCTTGTATAACAACTTATTTATGTATTTTCAAAAATGTAAATGGATTTTATAGGAATATGTTTAATTTTTAGTCTCCAAATAATTAGATTTAAAAGATATTGTAAGTATATTTATGAATTTAAATTTAAATTTTAAATGCACTGTTTGTAAACTGGAGATTCGCAAACATGATATGACGTCCGCGATGTTCAGGGTGGAGGTTATAATGAATTCATGCAACCGGTTAAGGATTTTCAATAATACTCACCTAGATTATGCGATGTTTTGAACTCATAATTTATAATCAAATAATCATAATTTCGATACGATTCAAATATTTAGTATGGAAAACTCATTATGGAAACTCGATGCACTTAAGCAGATAAAAAATTAATTTATTCCACAGGGAAATAGGCTGTTTGCATATTTGTTAATATGCTTTAAAAGAATAACGGTTTAACCACCGTAAATTAACCTTTTTTCTGAAATAAAAAGGGCATCAATGAAGCGAATAAAAAAATACAGGTCCAACAATAGGTTAAGTTTATATTATGCGATGTTTTTATAGCATGTTTTAGTTTTTATGTTATGAGAAGTTTTTTATTACGTTGAGAAATCAAAATACTCTAATATAAGGTAGATCATTGTATTTTAATTTTTACATGAAATGAAGCATGGATGGAAGAAGATAAATTTATAATTTAATTATGTATTCCTAATTTATATGCTGGAATTAAGTATCGTTCTTATAATTTTTTTATATTAAATATTTAATTTTCCTTTCATCAAGAAAAGAATGTTTTTTTTAATAAGTTGCTGTAATTATATTATTTTATTTTTTAATTAATTTTTAAATAGTTTTTTAATTAATTTTCAATGTTATAATATTTTTGCAATCGCAATCGATTTCTTACATTTTAGAAACCAAACGAATTATGTTATTAAAATGTTATTCCTTAACCATGATAAAAATTTAAATGCTATTAACCCATCTCTTAATATAATACATAAAGTAATTCAAAAGCATTTTAAATATCTCATATAATTGTATTGTTTACACAATGGTTTAATAATTGTGGCAGACAAACATATTTAATATATATATTTTTTAAATAACTTAAATTATTTTTATAATATTTTTCCACAAAAAAAAAATTAAAAATAGTTTAAATGTTTTTTCTAATACATTTATGTTAATGCCACTACAATTTAATATTGGTACAAAACTTGTTGTATATAACACGTATTAACTGTTGTATATAACACGTATTTAATCGTGTTGCATTAGGATTTCTCAATTTTAGTATTTAATATATAGTTTAAGAAGGGCTCAAATTATTTTTATTAAACTCATATGGAAATATATTGTCGCGTTGTTATGACTAATAAAAGTTGTAGAAATTCTATATATGGTATTAAAGAGATATAATTTTTTTTTCTTATACAAACTACATTTTTGGATTATTTAAAATTTTTAACTTATACAATAAAAATGACCAAATACCGAAATTTGAGTCAAATAAAACGGAGGTGTTAATAAATTTCTTGAACTGTTTATAAGTTACCAAGCTTAAAGGTGTAGATTTCTTTTCAAATCGTATAGAACATTTATTGACAATTTCAAAAATGAAAGTGTTAAAAAATTGCGTGATACACCAAAACCATTTTTTGCTATATTACTTTAATCTGTATACATACAGACTGTTTGTGCCGGTGGATGACTGCATGGTAAAATAATTGGTGTCGGCACCGTTTAGGGAATGGATTCGATTCCCATCATTTGCGTTGCGATCTGGTAATCGGTGGGTTGTCTCTGTGTGTGTGCGTGATTCATTTTTTATCATACTAAATACATTTAAAAAGGATTGTCACACGTTAAATCCTTCGTGGTTTAATACCATCACAGCTCTTCAGTTTGCGTAGGGTACCAACTCCGGTGATATCCTCGTCTTCTGACCATGGTTTGAAATTACGAGGTAGTATCCCGGATGGTTCCTTTATAAAGTTTCACGGACCGTCTCCGAGGCTCCCGTGGCCGAGTGGATTAAGGCGTCAGCTGGGAATCCAAGGGTCCCCGGTTCAAACCTTGCGATGGACTTGCTAAAGAATAGTAAAAAGTAGTGATATTGCGATCGGAGGGTTGCCAACTTCGCTACTAACATAATAGAATGTCGTCCAGAACATCCACAAAGAATTAACGGCGTGTATACGGGACTGGTGCACGATAAATCTGATCGGGGTCGAAAGTCCCGACGTCTATAGAAGGCGTTGGGTGTCAGCTCAGTTGTTGTCTTCAGCATCTGACCATGGTTCAAAAATACGAGGCATCGTTCCCGGGACTTTCCTTCGAAATAGGCCCCGAACCGTCGCCAATAGCCCACTGTGCAGCTCTAGTGCGACGTTAAATAACCAAACAAAACCGCGAACCGTCTCCAATACCTCATTGTCCAGCTCTAATACGACGTAAAATGAATCAACCTACTAACCATCAAACTTTTCTTTTATAAAGTTACTTTTTTTAAAAGCACTTAAGATTTTGAAATATCAGAGAATCATTGAACTGTGATTAAAAGAAAACTAAACACGTCCCTTTCAAAAAGTTTATAGCAGACTCCAATACAATTACAACTCTGATATATCTATATTGTTTTGTAAATCCATGTCATGTCTACACAATAGCCGGAGTAATTAATCACCTTATAAACTTTGTGGAACTCTTTGGATTACAAAAAAAATGGCGGCAACTTGAAAATTTCCCAAGAGCTTAAGGGGCTGTTTGTGTCGCTGTCCCTTTTTTCCCTAACTTTTCCGCCTAATTTTCAAAAATATCAGTAGCTAAACCTTTCTTCTTTCAATTTATAGTCTTTTGTATTTTTAATGAAAAAGATTAAAGGTTGTAAGAATTTTGGTATTGATTTTATGCGATGTATTTTGATTATTGAAATTAAATAATGCTGTTCTATCTATTACTGAATTGAATAAAGCTTCATACTTATATTTTCTTTTGAATTGTATTGATGTCAATGAAGCAAAAAGTATTAAGTGCGCCAACAAAAATTCTTTGGAACTAATTTTTTTAAATATCAAAATATGATATGTGTATAGTTGATTTGCGGCAAACTTAGAAATATTAACCGCTTTAGAAAATTGGCATATGCATAAATCCATGAAATGTCTGTCATTTTAAAGAAAATTGGCATATGTATAAATTCGTGAAATGTCTGTCATTTTAAAGAAAATAACTCATTATTTTTATGAAACGCATTTTATATAACTCTGCTACCTTGTGAAGAAACAAACTTAAAACTTGAAATACTTTCTTAATTATGAGAACAATACAGTTTTTAACAAAATTAATCATTACTACTTATCAATAGTAATAACATTATTACTACTTATCTATATTAATAAAAAAAAATTGTATGTTGTCTGATTGTGTGTATGTGGTGTCTTGAAAGTTGGCGATCAAAAATTGCTTTGGCGAAATAAACTCTTTCTGACAACTATGCTTCAACGAGAAAACTAAACGGAAAAGCTAACATTCGGAGATGTGTACCCAGAAATGTCTGACTAATAGACCAGGTATTTTACCTTCGAGAAAATAAAAGAGAAGAAATAAACAGTGAGAACGAATCAATAGGGTAACAGTTTTTCTAACGTGTATGAAACCGCGGTTAACAGCTAATTTATTCGAGTTTTACTTTACATCAAAAACTGTATAGCGTCAATTTGTTAACTCTTAATTTCAGAAAAATAATGTATTCATGTGTGTTATAGAAATTAGATTCCAGATAGGATGGATTCACAAATTTAATTGTAAAGCAATAGTCAAACAAATCATTAATAAAATAATTTGCTGCAGCATTTACATAATGTAGTACATACATAAAGCACATGATAACGTTGTTAGTATGCTCTTTTGATGCATGCTAACAACCCAGTATCATTAAAATTAAATAATGCCGTTCAATATTTATAGCTCAGCATTGTAAATAAGTGTTCAGGTCTTTACTTTGGTATTAATTTCGTATCATGTTCCCTTAAAACTGGGTGAATAGCAGCAGTTTTGAACTTGATAGCCACATTTTTCTGAAGCACTTAAAAATATGAGTAGGCGAAAAAATTTAATTTATCGCTTTTTCTATGCACCAACAAGTACGTGTGAAAAGCAACAGTCAATTAGTTTTGATTTTATTTAGATTCGAAAATCGCGTGAGGGTTTTTCGAAGATGATTATTTACATTTGAAATTATTTCTGAGATTTCCAAATAAAAAATGACATTAATGAATTATTTATTTATGAAAAAAAAAATGCAAAATTTACAATAACAAAATTGTTTTCGTTTACTTTTAGTTTCAACTTTAGAAAAAATTACATTATTAAGTAGGACCTATCAGTTAAAATGGTAAATCCTAAATTATAAACAAAATAAAAAAATACAATTAGGCTTGCAAAAATTATACACTTGGCTTTTCCAAATCACTAGAATAAAGTCATGATATATATTTTAATTCACGTTCGCACAAATTCTAGAAACGAAAAGGAAAATCAAGGAGTTTACAATTTTTTTTCTTTAAAATTCGAAAAAATAAAAAACAAGTGTAGTTACCTACAAAACATTATATAGTTTGGCAACAATAAATATACCTAAAGTCAAGTGAGGCCTTATATACTAAACCCAGTTATGTAAATTTGGACTTAACGGGGCTTAACATAAAAAAAAGCTTCAACCCATGATTGCATAATCTCTTCAAAGGCCCTAAGGTATCATGGATGCGACATGACTTTGAAAGAACAAGTAAATTCAGAGATCATTCGTTTATTGACACATTTTATTTTTAAAATATATTTAACAAGAGGAGAAAATAAATTGAACAAGATATATATATATATATATATATATATATATATATATATATATATATATATATATATATATATATATGTAATGATTATTATTTAGATTTGCAGTCGTTAGTTATTAGATGATAAGTTCCATGATGCAGGTATAAAACTGAGGGCCGATGATCAATTCAAACATTTATTTCTCCGGACTTCACAGCCCGACTTGCTAGCTCGAGGTTACATCGTGAATCTGTATCAAGATGGAGATTATGAGAAGGAGACTGGACCGTGGACGCCTCTGATTGGTTCATCTCGGTTTTGGTTCGCATTTTTAGGTTTGAGTTCAGGATTTTGAAGTGGCGTGGGTGGGAAAGCAGTCACATGAGAGATGCTTTTGTACTGCGAAAAGGGGGCGATATCCATAGTTAAAGAAAGTTAATTAAAGTACATTTTAAAGGGGGAAAGAGTTATAAAATATATTACATATCCTCCCACGCAAGAGTGTTACCGACCCGCAGTAGTATACTCATGCGCGAGAACAATAAGATAAAATATTGAGGTGAAACAAATGGTGGCCATCCACTGGATGACATTCGGTTTGGAAATTGTTTTGAATACAAAGAAAAGTAAAATTTAAAATTATTAGGTGTCCAAAGTCCATTCTCCATAATAAATTTGAAATAACATTTAACTCTTATTATGTAAATATTCTTGAAATATCAACATATATCAAATAACATATTAGATTACAAATATAGATGTATATGCGCGCAATATATAAAAATCTTTGTTGAAACTATAAACGAAACAATTTGTTTAAACATGTAAAAATAAAAATATTAAACTACGTTTAGATATACTAGGTGAAACCTCACAAATTATTTTTTCTCCATATGTGGCAAAAGTATTTGTTAAAAATAATAATAGTAAACTATTTGTTACACATAATGAAAAATAAAATATATAGCTACACATAATGAAAATAAAATATCTGCATATAATGAAAAATAAATTATCTGTTAGCTATAATGAAAAATAAACAATTTGTTACAAATAATGAAAAATAAACAATTTGTTACAAATAATGAAAAATAAACAATTTGTTACAAATAATGAAAAATTAACTAGGGAACATTGTTTATGCTGGATTTCTTTTTCTAAATTCGTTTTATTATATAATTTTTTGTTTTTATCTTATTTGGAGATGTTTAAAACATAATATAATTTTTTTGTTTTTATCTCTTTTAGAGATGTTTAAAACATAATATAATTCTTTGTTTTTATCTCATTTACAGATGTTTAAAACATAATATAATTCTTTGTTTTTATCTCCTTTGGAGATATTTAAAACATTTTACAGTTCCACTAGAAAATAAAAACACGCAAATATTTCAAATGATATCTATCAATTATTCCTCCCAAATGAACCTCAAATTTCAATCTTTACATGAAGTGTGGACATAGAACGTTAAAAACTAATATCAAACACTCATTTAACTAAAAACTGAAGTAACTGAAAGTTAGAGTAACAAGAGATAGATTCCCTAAAATTTTGCTATGTTTGTTAAGATAGGACATTGTAACTAAAGTAATATGAAAAATTTAAGGTAATAATAAACAATATTAATAACTATGTAAAAATAATGTGACTTTGAATCCAAATATAAACCTAAATATAATATTAAACTTATTCATTTCTATTGACATTAACACGTTATGGTTATTAAACTACTACTAAACAACAGCAAATTAAAATCTTTTTCCCTCGAAAAATTACATTCAAATATTTCCTCTACAAACAGACTCACACATACGATATTTTGCAGGGTTAGTTGCCTAACAAAAGCTATGAGGGGATTAGAGACCTATCCGTTTTGGCTATAAAGAATGACTTCATTCCATGGATGATTTAATTAGCTAGCTTAGCAGTTGGTTGGGTCAATCGACCAAAATATTAAAACCATGTTAAATTACGGTTGCAAAAATAAAGAAATTTTTAATATGAAAAATATAAGCACTATGTAACATAACCAAAACAAATGGGTGATTCATGACCATTTTTTGACAATCTGAGAATATTTTTAAACTCAAGAGGCCTATGACTCGAGGTAGCCCAAACGCCTTAATTATATACAATGAATGTTAAAGTATTGTTTACCCAAAATTCTTACTATAGAAATGTTATGAATGCAGAATATGAATATAGTTAAACAATTTGTATCTGTTCAAAATAAAAATAAATTTCTTAAATGTAATTATAATATAATAATAGAAAATATGATTATCATACAATAATAGAAAATGTGAATATCATATAATATAAAAAAGACATATACAAGTGACAATAGGTTTACTAAATTAATCATTTTAAAATAAATCAGTTAGGTAATAAATTTCAAAATATGAATATTATGTTAATAAAATTGTAACAATTTGTATGATTTCACTAATAACTCATAAAATAAAACAACAATTTTAAAATATATAAAAATTCCCTTAAACAATATTTTTGGAAAATTTAAAATAATTCTCATTCATTTTATATTTTAAAAAGACTTTGGAATACAAAAATAAAATTGAAGTTATATAAAATTTCTTTAAAGAAATATCCCAGAACACCAAGAACTCTCAGATAACACTTTTAAATTTAGCCACACTTTTCCAAACAAACCTTTTTTTCACAGATCTCATTATTTATCATCTAAGTTGCACACATTTTTTTGTTTTAGAATAATGCTTGGTTCCTTACTGTGATAGAATAATTGTTGCTCGAATATTTTGATTTTAATCGAAGAGCATAAAACGTATGTCACACTCCGAAATAACGCGGAAATTCGAAAGTCACTTTCTTTGAACACATTTTGTTTTCCCGTCTTCCACACTAAGACAGAAAAATATGGTGTTTATTTTGTTAGGGAACCGACTCTCCACTTTTCTTCCGAGGGTTGAGTGAGTGGGGGACCGTCTCAATAGTTTTGTGTGTATTTTCAGGTCAGTGAAAGCATTTCGGAATCGCGATTGGAAGAATATTCACTTGTTAGAAAACACTTTGTGTTGAAGTGTTTAATTTCACAACATGTTGTTGGTTGCACTGCGAATATTCGAAGGTTGTTGATATGCGGTGACACAGGAGTGTTTCTGGCCAAACGGATGTTTGGGTCTTTCTGCGGAAATAGGACCGTTGATGACACAGGAGTGTTTCTGGCCAAATGGATGTTTGGGTCTTCGTTTTTGCATGGGTTCGCTTGGCGGAACGGCGCGTCGTGGATGCTCCACGTTGCTGATCAGACTTCGGGATGTCGATGAAAGGCATTCTCCCCCGCCGTGCGTCGTCATCCGATGTTTTCGCTTCCATCTCGGCATTTAATTTGGTTTGGTTTGTGGTTAGTCCTCGCTGTGGTAGTCTGCATTTCTTCATGTTCGGGATTCTCGACCGCTGTTGTTTTCATTTTCATTTCGGCATGGGAGTTGGTTTGTGGATAGTAAACGCTGTGGAAGCAGGCATTTCGTCTGGATCGGTAGTTTCGGCCGTTGCTGGCTGGCTTTGTTTATACTTCTCGTCGGCTCTGGATTACGTCGTTTAAAATATTATGCGGTTTCCTCGTACAAGAAATCCTTTCGGCTTCTGTAATGATTATTATTTAGATTTGCAGTCGTTAGTTATTAGATGATAAGTTCCATGATGCAGGGATAAAACTGAGGGCCGATTATCAATTCAAACATTTATTTCTCTGGACTTCACAGCCCGACTTGCTAGCTCGAGGTTACATCGTGAATCTGTATCAAGATGGAGATTATGAGAAGGAGACAGGACCGTGGACGCCTCTGATTGGTTCATCTCGGTTTTGGTTCGCATTTTTAGGTTTGAGTTCAGGATTTTGAAGTGGCGTGGGTGGGAAAGCAGTCACATGAGAGATGCTTTTGTACTGCGAAAAGGGGGCGATATCCATAGTTAAAGAAAGTTAATTAAAGTACATTTTAAAGGGGGAAAGAGTTATAAAATATATTACATATATATATATATATATATATATATATATATATATATATATATATATATATATATATATATATATATATATATTGCATACAACGATACAACGATGTGACGCTATAAGCCACATCAACTACTCTTTACTTTGCTTCTATTCACTATATTGCTATTATCACCGGGGTTTACTGTAATTCAAATAAAAATAATAAGATATATAGATTAATCGGCGATAATGACGATACACGTGGAAGCGTGGGTGATATAAGGTTAATTTACAAATGCAATTAGCTAATTATATGTAAAATATTAAATATAACCGGTACGCTCGATTTTATACAGAAGGAAGGGGATCTGTAGCGATCTAGTAATCAGAGGGTTGTCATATTCATTCCCTTTCCCCTCGAAAAACAATACATCGTGTAGGGTGGACTGATGCACGTTGAATCGGTTGTGGTCTAATATCGTCTATTCATGTAGTCTGGGGAACCAGCTCAGACGTTGAACTCCCCATCTTGCCATGGTACATTGTGAGACAAAGTTCCCGGGTCTTTCCTTCGCGATTCATCCCACAGCCAATTGCATATTGTCATTCCGTAGTTCTATTGCGGCGTTTATCAATCAACCAACGAAAATACTAAATAAAATAGTAAGATATTTTTGTTGTCCGTTTCGAACTTCGAGCTTGAATGAACTGTAATAGAGCGAATATGACGTCATCATCGTGATGCAAACATCTCAGACCTGATGGCACCAGACACGTGACTTCCTTTCAAAATTTATGAATGAAAAAGCGTTCGCGATTTACTTGTGATTTGGAAATAATAGTAAATGTGTTAGTTCATGAAGAACAGGATAATGAATTAGAAAAAAATTATGAATGGATGACGTAATAAACTACGTGTCGGTCATATTCATTCCTAATCGGTCATATTCATTCCATCGGTTGGCCTCACTTTGATGTTAGTTTGATTATAAAGTTATGAATTTTCTACTATGAGGGTTCCATGCTCGGAGGTTTCGATATAATTGCAGTTCGCATTAAAATTATTATCAAAACAGTCGTAGAATTGACTAACGTTTGACGGACACCTAAAGCAAATTTTTCTTACTTTTAAATTTAGAATGCACGTGGATTTTAAAGAAGATTTACCAACTTTTTTTCACTTCACTCGCATCGTAACTATCGATACAGAAACTTCCTAGACGGAGGATTTTCAATTCATATTTGCTGTGTTTTTATCAAATATCTGCGAGTGCCTGAAGAGGTATCCCAGGCGCCTGTATGAAGAACGTTGTTTTATTCATGATCTAGCTTCCTCTCGCGGATGGTACATCACACTTACTCTATTTCTCATATACACATTTGTATACATTTCTATTTTCGTGTACATCTGTTTCGCTGGACATGTCTAGTGATGTATTTTTAAAGTTTCCCTGTGTCTGCGATAGAATACTAAATCACGCTGCAAACTTGATTGTAGTGAAGGATTTTATGCAGGGAAGGATCATCATAGTATATATTAAAACAAACAAAAACACTTAGAATCAAGTATATACTTAAAATATACAAAAAATATACTTTGTGTTCTTATATTTGTGTTTTTTTATTTAAAAAATTCCATACATTAACTATAAAATGTATTCTGCAGAAGTATAATTATGCTATTCAGTGATTACATGCCTTTTTTATTTGTAATAATATACTCGTGATCTTTTTATAATTTATTTGCGATTTATGATTGATGATTTCAAAGAAATTGATTTTGTTTATACAATATATAATTTGCTAAAAGTTTTTATATATGTAAGTTTTACCTTTTTATTTAGTTCTTTGGAGAACAGCGTTTGAAATAGAAGCTTACAGCTTTTTTTTAATTTTAATGGGCTGTTTTATTCCGAAAACTCAAACATATATATATATATATATTTAAAAATGTAAATTTTCAATATTTTAAAATATAAGTAAATATACGTTAAGTACTGACGATAAAAGCATATTTGGTTATACTTTTGTTTACAAAAATATAAAAAAGTTAACAGAAATCGGGATCTACTACTTACAACACGATGATAGGCTAATACATTTTAACCAGTAATTGATTTATTAGTAATGCATACTTTTAACTCACCAAGAATTCATAACCAGGTATATCCATTTTAGATAGTTCTATATATATATGACAGGAGACGCCAAAAACGATTGACATCAACGAGTTTTTGGATCTAAACCCATGACATTGATTACATTTTTAGATTGGACTTAGAAACGTTTGGTTAATACCGCTTTGAAAAAAGATTTAGTGTATTGAGAAGTTATTAAAATATTAAAAAAAAATATTTTTGCAAAAATGTAAAACTATCTGGATTTAAAACTAGACGGTTCAATTAAACTATATTATAAGTTATAGACTTTTATTATAAATAATTGCGGTAACAAAAACTATTATTTTTAAAAAAAGAAAGTTTTAATGTATTTTTATTTGTAATAGGCAAGTTATAAAAACATGTTAAAAGCAATTCAGGTTAATATCAAAATATTTAATAAAATATTTATATAAAATAAGCACATTTTCATTTTGAATTTCAAAACATTTTTATGACTCATTTATTATTTATGAAATTCGAAGCAATCTCAAAGAATGAGCCTAAAAAAATGAATGCATTTTTCAATTTTCTCAAGCGGCTTTTTTCAAGTTTTTATACCTTCATGCACTTTCGACAATTGAAGTGTTTATTTATTTTGACTGGAAGTTGTTAAAATATTCCGTTGAGATATATTTATTCAATAGGGGTGAAAAAGTTCTTAAATTTAAATAATATTTCCGAATTGTTTCTAAAACATGAGGCTGATATAAAAAACGTAATCTTGAATGCAAAGTGAGTTCTTTATATAGGCATTTTTTTATTTTTAAACTAAAAGCCAATATGTTATCAAATATATCATACAATTTTTATAAAACACGATTCTCACGAATAGTATTACTCTAAAATTCTAAAATAACAAAATTATATTGTCAAATAAAACTCTATTTTGAAATAATTTTTTTATTTTAAATGTACATTTATTATTATTATTATTTATTTATTATACGAAACAAAAATATTCGACAGGTAAATATTATGAAGTTAAATAAGCGACATAGTTTTTTTGTATATATATTCGAGCAATTTAATATTTTAGTGCATTGATGCTTACTAAAAACTTTTTTAATTATGTTTAATAATTTTGTAATTCATATCTTTGAGTTGATGTTTTTTCAATAATTTTAAATTCGATAACCACGTTTTAAATATCAGTAATCGTAAATTCGCATCAAATACATTTATTATCTGAATAAAAGTTATAATGTTGTATAAAATAAATAGTCGGATAACCTCGAGTTTCATTTAAAAAAATATGTGTTTTGTACAATGTAAAGGACACATATGCGTCTTTTAAAATGCTCTATACTTGTTTTTTTAATTATGCCTGTTTATTAGTTAAATATTTAAGTAATATATTTTAGATTGGTAATAAAAATTATATACGTAGTTAGAACTCCATTTTAACAAATACCTATTTTACTTAATATAGGATTCTCCGTTTCTTAATATTTCCATTGAAATGTAATTGACATTTTTTTATGATTCTTCTGTTTCGTTCTATTTTATTCTAATAACTGTATGATACGAATTTATATATTTGTCTTTGAAACGCGTTTCAATTTACATGCACCTTTATCTCAAAACTACTCGTTCTAACCCAGGATAGATTTCTGATTCTATATTTTTAACTGTTTAAGTATTTATAGAAACTTAAGTTAATGTCTGTAGCTATTATGATTAAATTTGGTATAAACACTTTTATTTTCTATAAAAAGTGTTTTTCTTTATATATTAAAACACATAATATCAATTAAAATCTATATCACATATGCAATCGCCCTCATTATAACTTGATTTAAAAAAACTACTTATACGTACAAATACTAAAGTTTCAAAAACTATTAATAGTTTACTTTGAAGTGCATTTTTTACAAAGTCTCAGTACTTTAAACATGACCAAAATTAAAAAAATAATATTTTGAGTAAATGACGAATGAGGCAGAAGAAAAGTAGGTAAGCAGATGATAACTGGTATATAAGCATGTAAAAACACATATGTTCCATTTCTTCTAATGTTTTAGAATTTTGTACACGCTTTCTTAAATATTTATAGCATCGCTTCATGCACACACATAGTTTTAGCAATTATTTCGTAATTAAAGGATGCAGTCTCCTTTAATTTTAGTTGTAGATTATCAATAGATTATTGCATTAAATCAATGAGTATTTTGGTAATTTTTGCTTAGTTCCATTTCGACTATACCTAGATTTCCATGTAATCTCTTGGTAACTCAGTAATAATATCAGTGAAGACCTATTATACTCAATAAAGTTTAACTGCTAGTTATGTATACGTTGATAACGTATACACCCTCACCAAACACAACAACTTACCAGCGTAAAACTGTAGTCAATTTTTATTATAACAGAATTAGGTAATATTAATTGTATATCCTTACTTGTATAATATTATCTGGTGCCTTACCTGTATAATGAACATATTTCAAAAGTTTTCAGTATACATATTCAAATTAAATGTGTTCAATAGTTCAAAGCCAAGGACAATAACTATATATTCAGCTCTAGAGCGACATTATTTCAACTAACCAACCAACTATATTAACTCATTAAATTAATGAACAGTTTAGTCATCATAACTTACTCAAATTTCGAAAATAAATCCTATAGTTATTGCTTGAGTAACGGTAACTGAGGAAGATTGCCACGGAAGACCCATTTAATTCAAATCAATACAGTTTAGCCGAGAGTTATGTCTCTTCCGATTAACTCATACCCTTGCACCCAGCGGCATCAAATCACAGTCCCACTTGGCGCGAAGAACCCAACTCGTTAAAAGGAACTCGCGCGCAAATTATTCAGAATCCGGCGCCAAACCCTTATCAATAAACCAACCCGGGAGCCGCCATCCAACGACCCATCACTCAGCCGACACACACCTGGAAGCGAAACCCTGCGCATGCGCACTCCAACGGAACACCGGGAGCAAGGGATCCTCAGAGGCAGAGTCGCGGTTGCCGCCAAGAGATGCGATGCTCTGGCTGTTGTTCTTCGCGGGGCGATCTCGACCCTGTTGCATACCACCTTATTTTTCCATTCGCCGATTTTTCGGTTTATAATTTAAATTAAATTTTTTTTTTCGGTTTGTGAAATGTGTAGAGGAGATGTTTCTGTGTGTGCAGCGTAACGCTGTTGGGTGTGGAGTAACTTTTCGGAAAATCTTTTGGATTTTTGTTTGAAGGGTGCTTTAAAAGTCCGTTGAGTGTCGCTTCTTTGGAAAATCGTCTGGTGATGTGCCGAGCGATGTTCGATTTAGAACTTTTGTGAACTGGTGCTTTATAAATATTTCTACTGGATATTATTTTCACTGATAAGTCTGTTTAGAAGTTATCATAAGGAAAATATTGGCCGTGAGATATGATGTGTGTTTTAAGTGTGATTGTTGAAGATGTTTTATAAATGAAAGTTTAGGGAAATCGGATTAAATCAGTGGTTTTTATTTCATATGAATATATTGTGCTACACTATAAATATGTTACGTGTAGTTCCTATTATATATAAAATAATAGTTCCATATATTGGACAATAGTAAAATGGCATCCAGAACTAGTATAATAGTGTTATAACTTCCTACATAGATAGAATATTTAGGAAAATTAGTTATACTTTATCCACTATAGATCAATGAAACTAAACTGACTATTAACTATATATTCCACTTACATATATCCATTATAGCGTAATACTATAGTCTACAGTGAATATTTGGTGCTTTCATAGTTTACCACAAAATGTTAGGTCTATCAGAAAATTATAATATAATAATCGAAATCTACATGAAGAATGTTCAATTGTGTATAAGAAGATTTACGTAAAATTATAAAAAGCCTTTTAAGTATATACAATATAACTAAGTAAACTTATATGAAAAATATCTATTAACATAATCAATTACTTATATACTTTAAAAATGTTTTTATCGATGATAATCGATTAAAATTCCGGAACCAAACTATCAAGGGAATCTTTTTAGAAATCTTTTATTTATATAAAATTAATTTTAATATGGAATCGAAACGTTTTGAAGTATCTAAAACTGAATTTAATTTATGCGCTGCTTATTGAGTAATTTATTTATGAAATTACGATTGGATTCCAGAGCTTTAACTTTGTGTGCTAAGGCGAACAACTTGCTCAAGATAAAAGAAATTTCCCTTTTTTTAATGCTGGTATCATAGAGATTGATAGCATTTCTGTGATGATCCAAATTGAATGAAATGGGCTTGAACTTGTCGCAAGAAACAATGCGGGAAAAAAGAAAACATATATTTGCATTTGTTTGTCTACTGTTCCTTGTATTTCCTCATGGTAAGTGAGTTTAAACATTTCCATGCATGTCCAATGAATTTATTTATAAATATAGATTTTCTTTATACAGCTCAATTACAAGAATTAATTTTTTTCAATTAAAAATATGCGATTTACATTTTTTTAAAGAAATTATATCAAATATTTTTAAACGCAATATCATTGAAATCATGTGCATAAAAAATACTTATTTTCAAGATTATATGAGTTTTTAAAAATAGAGTACAGTATATTTTTCACTAATCAAAAGGTACATTAGAAAACATTAAAAAACATATAGTTTAGTTAATAAGCAACATCTGTTTTACTAAATAAAAATGCGAAATGTATTTTTGAATAGTTATAGTACTTTTTTGTTTTAATAGTATTTTAATATTAATGCTATTTATAAATAATTCTTAATAAAATAGTTAAATACAAATATTAATACAGTTAATTTAAAACTATTATTCTTAATAACTGTTTTACACTATATTAATAATTTAGTTTAAAACGGGTATCTTTAATCCAGTATCAATAAGTTAGTTTAAAACAAGTACATCTCATACAGATACCAATAAATTGTATTTAAACTTTACGAAACGTTAAGAGTTAATAAGATTATTTTTATAATAACATTTAAAAAACTTTATAAACATAAGACACTAATGAGATTTTTTTAAACTAAAAATATGTTTAATAAAATATACTTTTGTTTAAGAAATTACTGTTGGTTATATAAATATATTTAAAAAAATCTAGGAATTTACTGATTTTTTTTAGAATATATTATTGCGTTAAAGATTTTAATTGAAACCATTTCTTGTATTTTTTGTATTATGTTGGTATGTATAAAATATATTTTTTATTCAACATATTTCGAACAGCGTAAATACCCTTTTTTATATCTGTAAACAATAAAAATAAAAACGTACATATTTTTACAAACATAACTTAACTTTATAACGTTATCTGTAACTACGCCATACAAATGCTTAAATTTAATAATATTGTAATTTTTTATATAACACTTTTAAAATGTTGAATTTATTAGCCTTTAAATACTTATACAGTAGCAAAAAATTATGACTTTAGAAAATTTAATTATTTTTCTGTTTCTTATAAGGTTTCATAAATTTTTTTTAGATAATCTGTACCATAAAAAATATGAATTACTTATATTTTTTATGTAAACGTAACAAAGCGTTTTAATAAAGCATGGTTCAAAATTTGATATATGAAAAAAAAATTATAATATTTTGTCGAAATGAAACGAAAAATAGCAGTATGCAAGATTTATATTGACATAAATATGTTCACTATTTTTTTATTTCAAGAATTTTTATAATGAGTATTGTAGCTACAACAAAAATGCATCAATTAATTTTTTTTTACTATATCACGTGTGAAAAAATACTGTCTTAATAATTTAGAGTATATAACTCCAAACTAAAACTAATAATATAAAAATATTACTTAAGAAGTCATTTTATTAAAATCCATATTTTCATCATTTAGATATTTAATGATATTGATAATTGATTTGGGGGGGGGGGAGAATTCCAAACTACATTAGAACTCTCACATTTCTATACATCTGGAGTGTTTATAAGTTTATTTCTGTTATGAATGCATCATAATTGTGAGCTTCACGAAAAAATATCACTTACAAATTATTTATAAAAAAATTAAGTTCAAACAAAATGTTCTGATTTAATTTGAACACTTTAAGGGTAAAGTGTAAGTCTACTCAACATATCGACATAATAACAGTTATTTTTGGAGTAAATTTAGGAAAGATAGTTTCTGATATATTAATTTCCCGCATTGGACAATATCATATAGAACAATAGTTAAAGCTACAATTATAGGTATGCAAATTTTACGTAGAATCCAATTAATATTCATTCTGAAGACAATTTGCCAAAACATATTTAGTAAAGTTTCATACTCGATTATATATTCAATAATAATAATATGTTATTACACATAGAAAATTAGATTTAGTAATACACATTTAATAACTGTAAATATAAGAATTATTTGTCAAAAGAGTACTGAGTTACAAACACAAATATATACAACCAACTGAGGGCCCAACCAGTTCGGCCCATATCCAGTATCTTCTAAATTATTCCGCAATAAATATCCAATTTTTTTACCAGAATCAATTACAAAAATAAGAACGCAGAATGTTACCACATAAATCAACAATTTCAAGTAAACTAAATTATTTTTGAACTTATAGATAGATATGGAAAATGTGTAACTTACTTATAATTACAAATGAAAGAATATGTCTGAAAATCGCAAAACCTCTACTCCCACTGCCTTTTAAAGACTGAAAATGTATATATATAAGTAATATTTATATTTAAGATCTGCACCTGAGGGCTAGGATTTGTAAAAATCCATTTATTTATTATTTGTTTTATCAATTTTATAAAAATTGCATAAACAACTTCTAAAATAAAAAAAATATTTTCAAAATCTAGATTAGAACGCATCTTTGTGACTTAGTTGGCAACTTGCCGGACATCGGTACAAAATATCGCGGGTTGCACTTACATTTTTTTTAATATATATATGCCTTAATAAGTTCGAAAGTAACTTGGGACCAAACAACTAGCCTCTGATATATTTAATAGACACACCCTGCCTTATCACGAAAACTTTCACATCACTAAACGTTGAACATGAAATTTATCACATAAGTTCGTTTAAAGAAGAAATAGATTCAAATAGATTCCGCAAGAAGAAATAGATTTTTGAAAATCAAACTAAACCATTCCTCCCATTTCACAATTGAATCGCTAAAAGTAAAAAGGGATCATGTCTCATTTTTCAGGAGAGAGCAAAAACATATGTCGTCTCAAATAGTACGTTTTTAGTAAAAAAATATAATTGTAGTGGTTTTGAAATACATTTATTGAAGCTCTGAGGCATGATATTAAACTTTACTTGCACTGTAAAAAAAAGGTACTTAAAAATGAGTACCTCAACATATTCTTTTTTTCTTTGAGTACAATTGCGTCGCGAATGAGCGATGACGTATTAAAATTTAAGTAATCGTACTTTCTCAAAAATGTGCAGTGTGATTTATTATTGCTAATATTAGTTTCTGTTCAAGTCATCTTAACAAAGCGACCTGGCAAACTTAAAATAATTGTTCAGAAGATGGTTTTCCACTTAAATTGATGTCGATTGCTTACATGGAAACCGAGTTATTCTCATGTATCTAATTTCCCATTCTGTTGACATACCTTTTTAACATTTATTATGTTTATAACTTTTTCACGTCGCCTTTTATTACAACGGATAAGGCACTGCAGTTTTATAATATTATTTCAATTCCCGGTAAGTCTTGGTTGTAAATGTCACTATTTATTGAGAGTGATTTATGAAGGCAATCTACATAGGCAAGCAACTGCTCTTTATTATTCAATTTTACTCATTATACTGATTTTTGAGTACATGTCTTATTCAAAAATGAAATATAAATATTCGGAGTTATAATAAGCATCGAATGTACTCAAAAATGAGTACATTTTACTTATTTTGTGTACATATTTTTAACAGTGTGCATATAATAGCCACGAGCGAGTTAATTCTCATACGGTCATGACCTTTTTGTACAATTAAACATCTTAGAGCTCCCAATTCCCTAGTAAAAAATCTCAGGAAAACACATAAATAAACGACTATACACAATGAAACAAACATTATTAATATATTTGCATACTATTCAAGCTGTCTGTTAGACAGGGATCAAACGTAATTCTCTACCGGGTGTTTTGCTAATGGATGGTGAACTAAATATGTGGTCCAAAATTCATCAATACTCCACAGGGACGTATTTTTTTCTTCAAGTCGCATATTTTTTTTGGGTTATTGGTAGTTGTGTAGATGAATAAGCCTTGATTTAGGGTGTCATCAGTGGTCACCAAGTTTCGTTAGAGAGAAGATTGGTTAGCCAATATCATTAAAGTAACTTTTAAAATTCGTTTTTTCTTAGTATCTAGAAGCGAGATTTGACTTTTTTTTATGATAAAGCGACGCGCTGGTGTCTGTATTACACGATTCCATCAAAACATAAAACTTGAAAAAAAAAATCAGACATGATCATTTTTTACATTTAGCGATTCAATTAGATAGAACAAAAGTTTAGTACTTTGATTTTTTTACGGCTTTGAGATACGATTTCAATAAAAAAAATAGTGCCTCATCTTTTGTTTTTACAAATCATTTGCTATTCTTTTCTTCTAAAAAAACGTCAGCTAAAATCCAGCATGAAACATTGGTGATAAAAAAATTTTATAAGACAAATGAATTGAAATATTAAAATTTTTTATATGTAGACACATTAAAAACATCTAAAAACCTACAATTTTAAAGAATACTGCAAAAAAGTTTCAAATGTAAGGAAAGTAAAGAAATACACTTATACTTTAACACAAAATACAAAATAATTGCTGTTTTTTAAATTAGTATTTCACTCTCAGACAGTTGTTAGAATTTATCCTTATCTTAAAAACAGCTATCCGATCGATGTGACCTTAAGAAAGCGAAAATTACATAATGCTTCCCGATAACAAAATCGTTTCTGGTGGTGTAAACATTCAGCTTGTTTCTTCGTATAATTTATCCAGCTCTCATGCAATAAATAAATCTCGCGTCAAAACCTCGCTTAGTAAGGATAACTCAAACTTCGGCATTACCAGATAAATATCAAACCATTACTATTCACATACAACTCCCGCCTTATCTTCCCCTCCCGGTTTTATATCACCTAGACTCTGGAAGGGGATATACAATCTCGGAACATAAACAAATCCGACGATCTTGTCGGCTCAGCCCCTTCCAATTGGGAACCACTCAGTCATTCATGATGGACGACAGGACCCCAACCGCAGAAAGTGAAGCCGGCGTCGTACTGTCGCTTGCTGAATCGGACAAAGCAAGCAACAAATCAGGTTTACAGCCCTTTCGAAACGGCCGCATCAGATATGAGTGAGCAATTTGGTAATGCGTCTTGTGCTTGCAGTTGCGACGTATAATGGTTTCAGATGAAATGCATGGGCGGGGATGTTGCTTTAAATATGAAAAGAGGAGATGAGATACCAGTGTGTGGGTGGCAGTTGCATTCAACAGGCTGTTCTGAAATATTTGTCAGTAGAAGGGGGGGGGGGGGTGAATTTTGATTTTTTTTTGGTTGGTTGTATTCAGTGCCGTCACATAACGATTCGAAATTCCCAACGTAACAGTGCTGAAAATTCAAAATTTCAACTTATCTACATTTTTCATTGTGTTTTATATATAAGGTAATATTTAAAAGTCTATCACAAGCATTGATTTTTTGCAAGCATGTTCCAATGCAGTGTTTGTTCAAATATCTAATTTAAATGTAATATTACTAGTTAGGTAATTTCTAATCTTCCCTAGCTCTAATATTCCCTAGGTTAAAATCCAAGTTAAACGTATATAATGCAAAATTTGAACGAAAATAAACGATATTATTGTTTGTGTACATAGACGAACGATGCCCAAAAATTCCACAAACAAGACACATCTCTGCCAAATTTTAGTCGTTTATTCTGAAAAATAGTCAGATGGCGAAGACAGCATCTGAGTTGGCACCCCACACAGTTGTATAGGCGTGATGACATTTGGACCACGACAGATTTGAGAGTGCAGGATTCCCCTACACACGACGAAAGACGAAATACGTTACTGCACTGTTAAAAATAAGTACTTAAAAATAAGTAATATGTACTAATTTTTGATTATATTAGAATCTTATAATGGCTCTGAATACATAAATATCATTTTTGTAAATGACATATACTCAAAAATAAGTAAAATTGAATGTCTATAAAGGCTGCCTCCATAAATCACTTTCGATAACTTCAACCAAAACTTACCGGGAATTGAATCCAATACATCTAACTGATGTCGTCGGAACCGAAAACCAGAGCTACCCGTTGTACTACAAAGGTGTGGCAAAAGAATGGGAAGTAAGGTAATCGAGTTGTGATAACTTAGTTTCCATTTAAGAAATCGACATCAAATTATGTGGAAAACCATCTTCTAAACAACTATTTTAAGTTTGACAGGTCGCTTTGCTAAGATGGTTTGAAAAGAAGCTGATACAAGCTATGTTAAATCAGACTGCTCAATTTTGCGAAAGTACGATCACTTAATTTTGAGAACGTCATCGCTTATTTACGATGCAATTATATACAAAGAAAACCGAGTACGTCCAAGTATTCATTTTTAAGCAAATTTTTTTTTACATTTTACAATTTGGTAGACATCCGACAACTCACCTATAATGAGATAAATACTTTAGCAAAACCAGTATACGCAGCAGTGTGTTTTTAAATATTTTTTGTAAAATATTTTAATTTGTTCTATGTTTTTTGAAAAATAAAATGTTTTGCAGTAGAAAAACATGATTAAAATATACAAATTTTAAAATATCTGCGAATTCCTATTAAAGTAATTAATACAACTTTTCGTAAGAATTCTATTTTTTTTTGTTATTTCAGTAATTAAAAAGTAAAAGTAACAATAAAAGAAATTATTGTGGAATCGTACCATTTACTCCTTCATCAATATAACTGGATAAATGTTATCCACTTGAAAAATAATATTAAAAAACCATTTGCAAAGAAAAAATTATTTTTTAATTATTTACTATGTAATTTGCTCGTTTAACTTATTTTTTATATAATTAATATCTAAACACCTACTCTATAAAGATTTATGAAACGTACATACAGAATTATAAACTGTGGTTCAGGCTATAGCTCTAAAAAACCAAATCATAGAAATCAATGGTTTAAAAAACAATTATAATATTTACAAATAGCGATTTAAAATCTTAAATATATTTTCTTTCACTTTCATACAAAATAATTTACGCCAATAAGGGGAAACTTAAATGTTTTATTCGTGCTCATTGGTTGATATGCTTAAATCTGCATTTATTAAATAAAAAAAGAACGTTGCTATGTAATAGCTTAAAATTCCTAAATTTTTTGGATTGCAAAAATTAATACAACAGAAACAATTTACCATATCAACAAAAACATTTAATTACCCCTTTAAAAGAATTTACTAGGTTTATTTTTTTTTGCTCGAAGAAGTTCAAATTAATTAAAAAAAAATGAATAATATTCATTCTACCAAATTAATGATTACAATGTTTTTAACATTACTGATATACATTTTAATATAGCGGAATGCTATTCATTACATAATACATACACCTCATTTGTTAGTTGTTAGTGTTCAAACATCCTTGAAATGCGTTTGCAATATTTATACATTATAACAACCCGCTGACGCAAAAGTGATTTTTGAAATTTTAAAGTGGTTTTCACTTTTGGAATTTTGTTTTGTTCGTACTCTTTTATATTTTTAATTAAATGCTAAATGAAATGTAAATATAAAGCTTGTAAGTTGTACCTCAAACCTTTAAATTAAAACATTTTTAAATGAAGTGATTTTTTCATTAAAAAACATGATATCCGTGTACGTGTTGTGACGTCAATAAGCGTCAAAAGGCTAATAAATTTCAATTTTACTTTTAAGATATTCAGTTTTAAAGTAAAATCGTGTGGTTTCAATAATAAATGGCTTGGTTTAAATAATAAATCATGCAGTTTCACTAGAAAATGAATCTACGATTTTGCTAAATTTCACTCTTCTATTTTTTTAGAGAGAGCGTGCTAATGAATTATCTAAAAGTGTCAAAACTAAGAAAAATAACTAACTTGGGGTTAATAATAAAATAACTTACCATAAGTTTATTGAAACTACGAAAATATATTTATTATTTAAATCGATAAGGAAAATTCATAGAGATTTAATGTATCATTTGATCAAAAGATTGTTATGACATAAAAAAAAACAGTTTCTTAACTAGGGATTTTTCGGCTAAGGACATGTTAATCCAATAAATATTTACTTTTCCATTATATTTATCGGCTATACATCATAAAAATAATATATTTTATAAATTCTCCTTGCGTGATAAATTTTAATAAAATAGTATTTCAGAAGTTTAATAAAATGTGGTTTATACGTCTGAAAATCCGTCAACAGTACGTGAACTTCAAAAGAAATATAATTATTTAAAAAATGCGGTACGCACCCGGTACCTATTATGTTTTTTTAAATTATTTTTTGCCTTTTAAAATAAAAATGTCAATACATATTGTTTTAATTTATATAAGAAAACAAGATTTCACACTAAAATTCTATGTTTCTTTTATTTAAACTATTTAAATTTTGTAAAGCTTTTTTAAAACAATATACAGCATTTTTTAATTATTTATATTTTTTCACCAAGTTTTTTTTTAGATTATTTGAACTGAAATACATAATAACTTGTTTAAAATCTTGTATACAACTTGTATTTAATTTTTATGTAAATAGTTGTTCTTAATAACATATTTTTTCCTTAAAACTCACAATTTATTTTTTACTTTAGCAATTAAAAAAATCTACTCTTTATAGAGATATTCGCATACAAATTTCTGATATACACATAGTTCACAATATCATAACAAATAAACATTTATACATTAATTATAAAAAAAAGGATTAGCGTTTCGAAAAATTTAATATCAAGGAAAACGCAACACAGATTTTATTTTTAATTTGCGTTCCTTGAAAAACATTTATATACTTGTCAATTCAGCATACAATTTCAAATAAATTAATTAAAAAAACATATAGTTCCATGCCCGTGCGATGATTATTGCATGTACTGAGTATTGCATGTTTGATTATTGCATGTAAAAAAATAAATGAAAAAACGTGAATTTTGCATATTTTTGTCCCCTGAAAAACTATTATATTGACAATTTAAAATAATACCACACATACTTATACTGTAGTTTATTAATTTTTTAAATATTTTTCAAAAATAAGTACACGTCGTACCATCCGATTGCTTCATCTTATTAGTATTTAAAAATTACAATGTAAGAAAGATACTTTAAAATAAAAAATAATGTTCATTTCAGTATTCTTTATTATTTACTGTTTTTTTTTTTTTTTAAATTTTATAATACTACAATTCTTGTTTGAAATATATTTCAAAAACACACACATGCCTCTTCGTACCTTTCGATTGCTTCGTGTTATTAATGTTAAAAAAGTACTATATAAAGAAAAGATAAAAACTATAAATAAAAAAAATTATTTCATTATTCTTTATGATCCATTTTTATTATTTTTTTCATTTTAACATTTATTATACTACAATTCTTGTTTGAAATATTTTTCAAAAACAAGCACATGCCGCTTCGTACCTTTCAATTGCTTCGTATTATTAATATTAAAAAAAATACAATATAAAAAATGATAAAATTATAATTAAAAAAAATAATGTTCATTTCATTATTCTTTTTGATCAATTTTTATTATATTTTAATTTTAACATTTATTATACTACAATCCTTATTTGAAATATTTTTCACAAATAAACACATGCCGCTTTGTACCTTTCGATTGCTGCATGTTATTATTATTAAAAAATACAATATAAAAAAGATAAAAATTATAAATAAAAAAGAATGTCCATTTCATTATTCTTTATGATCAATTTTTTAATTTTAACATTTATGATACTATAATTCTTATTTGAACAATTTTTCAAAAATAAACACGTGCCGCTGTATACCTTTCGATTGCTTCGTATTATTAATATTTAAAAAAATACAATATAAAAAATTATAAAATTGTAATTAAAAAAATAGTGTTTACTTCATTATTCTTTATGATCTTTTTTTTTTATTTTAATATTTATTATACTACAATCCTTATTTGAAATATTTTTTTAAAAACAGACACATGCCGCTTCGTACTTTAAGATTGCTTCATGTTATTAATATTAAAAAAAAATACAATATAAGAAAGATAACACTTAAAAATAAAAAAAAATAATAAATGTACATTTCAGTATTCTTTATGATCCATTTTTTAATTTTAACATTTATTATACTACAATCCTTATTTGAAATACTTTTCAAAAACAAACACATGCCGCTTTGTACCTTTCGATTGCTACATGTTATTATTATTAAAAAATACAATATAAAAAAGATAAAAATTATAAATAAAAAAGAATGTCCATTTCATTATTCTTTATGATTCATTTTTTAATTTTAACATTTATTACACTATAGTTCTTATTTGAACAATTTTTCAAAAATAAACACATGCCGCTTCATACCATTCGATTGCTTCGTATTATTAATATTTAAAAAAATACAATATAAAAAATTATAAAATTGTAATTAAAAAATTAGTGTTTACTTCATTATTCTTTATGATCCTTTTTTTTATTTTAATATTTATTATACTACAATCCTTATTTGAAATATTTTTTTAAAACAGACACATGCCGCTTCGTACCTTTCGATTGCTTCATGTTATTAATATTAAAAAAAAAATACAATATAAGAAAGATAACACTTAAAAATAAAAATAAATTAATAAATGTACATGTCAGTATTCTTTATGATCCATTTATATTATTTTTTCCCCCGTGCCATAGAACAAATATTTTAACCTTCCTCATTAAAAAAAAATATTCGTAATGAAGTGGAAAGAATAGTGGCCTGCCTTCTACAATCTTTTTTTATTCTTACTTCTTCTGGGCGGCTGTCATTTCAATATGTTGAAGGAGCACAATGCCTATTGTCACGAGAAGATAAATGAAATTACTTTTGTTAATTCTGCGAACTAAGGTTTTATTCTTTCCTTTTTTGTGATTTTGCATTCAATTTAGATTTTTTTGAATTCTATGGGGTGGGAGAATTCATTGAAAGGGTGAAGAGAAGCAGTGCAAATAATCGCGAAATGTAAATGTTTGATTTATTTGTTGCTTGTATATTTTTTTTATTTCATTATCGGCCTTTGCTTTGATATAAAAGACTTAAAAATATTTTTAACAACAATTGTTATGTAATTTAATGCAATGAATATATTTGCTTTGATACTTAAATGTGGAATATTAGCAATTGTGTTTTTTGTTGCACTTTGAAGTTATTATTGTCAAGAAATATGTTAATTTTTTTTCTCATTTGGCTGTTTAAAATTATTTGTTGGAATTTCTTGAAAGGTTATTTTGCAGGATACATGAAAGTGTACATCAATATGTAACTGTTCTCGAGTATATTTTTAATAATCAAATAAAATTAATTTTAATTTACCAAATTTAAATTTTAATAAATATTTTTTTTTAAATATATTTATGTAGAAAATAAATGATAGTTAAAATTCTGGTAATATTATTACCTAAATATCGGTAATGGATGATCTTAAATAATTTAAAATTCATTTCTGAATCAAGTTTAAGCCATCATTTTAAATAGTTATAAAAAGTTAAAACATAACAAAATGTGGTATATTTTGCAACACTTGAATCCTCTGGATATTATAGTATGATAATGTATATATTTTGAATTGCAATATATGTAATTTCAATGTAATATTTTAATCATCTAACCTAAATTTAATAACGATTACACAATTTTGTTAATGAAATATTGATATACTTTCTCACTTAATTTCAATACGTAAACTTTAAAACATTTTGTATTTATTAGCTTAGGTAACGGAAAATAAATTATCCTATTTATAAATTATTTACATAAATGATTTTTATTATTAATTCGATTTATAATTAAAATACAAAAGGATTCTAAAAAAATTCCAAATAAAGCTACAAATAAGGCTTTAATTCGATTTTTATCTAAAATCGTTGACTTCGTTATTTTGTGCTACGGTCAGATTACAATACTATATTTCAGCTGACATACCAATACCATAATTCCTGCATTTCAACCAATATAAACCTATTTTGGCCGTACGATATAGTTTAACGAAATCCGTTAGAATATTTGGGGCCTTTCGATAACTTGTGTACTTGGCCCTCCCCTTTATCCGCTACTCATAAGAACCTAGAAAAATATTGTTTTTCTAAATTTAATTTAATACACCTGGGTTACTTTACTCCATTGTTTTGCATTTCCCAACTTTAGTAACGTGTTTGAGTATCATGCAGTACAGCTGAAATTATGTTCTGGGTAACAATATATTTCGTGATAAATGATGATTCCGATAATCCATCTTTTTTTTTGTAGACTGTTTACTATTATTATTTTTATTTTTTCCCTGTTGAGTAAAGTAGGAAATGTGTGTAGGATACTATACAATAATGTCAGAATTTAATTATTTTAATAGTAAAGCTTGGTTGGGGGAAAATAAAACCATTTGGTTCTTATTAACCACCATTCAAAATGTAAGTTTCATTTTTGATGTCCGAAAATATTAATTTCCGCTATAAACAAATCCTTTTGAAAAACAAAAAAAACTTTAATTGTTTCCCGAAGTTCCCTTTTTTTATAACAATTGGCAAATTTGGATTCATTTGTTCGTCCAATTGTTAATCGTATACTTCATTTGGTCAATAAAAACACTTGAGATTTAAAGTAATAGAAAACTCAAAATGTATTTAAAGAAATAATCACATTTTAATGCAAATTATTCTCTCATGGAAAAACATGACCCAAAACAGCGAACATCTTAAAAAGACAGGCAGCTTAAATGTAATTGCTTGACTAGTAAATTAGAACATGGCAATTTCTACTAAGGTTTACTTTACTATTGTAAGGTTACTTGGTGGAAAGTAACCCCGAATGTTTAACTGGAATGGGGTTGGTGAGCAAAATGATTTGTTACCTGAACTAGAAGTAAAGTATGCGAAAGCCCATTATACTTTAAATTGATTTTTTTCATACCACAACGGTTCACTTACGTTATTCAGCGTACACGATTTTAACATAAAATATACAACTTTTTTCTCCGGAAGTTTCCAACTTTTTCCACGTACCAACACAACAACACTTTTAGCTGTAACCTTCCCTAACAGAAAGTGAGGAAAACACAGTCATACCGTTGGACAGAAAGGTTGTCAACCCTCACAGGAAAAATATATTATTGACTTATTTCACTTAATGTCCCTCCTTTATTCAAATGTGAAACTTTTTTAATTTAGGTTAAAACATTTACAGGTGGAGTAAACTTATCCCGCAAAGAGTGAATAACTACGTTTACGGTATATAAAAATACGGGCTGGCTGCCAAGAGGTATAAAACACAAGCGTTTACGGTATCTAAAAGTACGGGCTGGCTGCCAAAAGGTATAAAACACAAGCGTTTACTGTATATAAAAATACGGGCTGGCTGCCAAAAGGTATAAAACACAAGCGTTTACGGTATATAAAAATACTGGCTGGCTGCCAAGAGGTACTAAACACAAGCGCTTACGGTATATAAAAATACGGGCTGGCTGCCAAGAGGTATAAAACACAAGCGTTTACGGTATATAAAAGTACGGGCTGGCTGCCAAGAGGTATACAACACAAGCGTTTACGGTATATAAAAGTACGGGCTGGCTGCCAAGAGGTATAAAACACAACGTTTACGGTATATAAAAATAAATATACGTGCTGGCCAACAAGATGTATAAATCAAAAACTTAAATAATTGACAATATTTCATTACTAGGTAACTAAGTAACTAGGTCCATGATATGGTCAAGTGGTGTGGCTCGAACGTTGAACAATATCGAGTTGAATGCAATTCCACTTAGTATTATAGACACGGAGAGTTTCAAATTTTAAAAGCTCTTGTTAGGATGTCTGTACTTAAACCACTTGACAGGCAACCCGCCGATACACGTATGCTTTGCATTTCATTGTTTTCTAAAGCATAATGCCATTTTAAACATACATAATGATTTCAGTCACGTAAACAGTTTTGAATGTATATTTTTAATATACTATACGAAATATTACCAGAAAAAACATTTAGGATAAAACATTTTAAAAGAAAGTGGCTCCACTCGAGAAACCGCACATGCTGTCCCCGATTGTAAATTCAAATTCCCAACTCTAAAAACATGAGTCAGTCGATTTTCTTCCGAAGCTCCACCAAAAACAGTCATCAATGTCTTCGCCATCTTTTCAGCATTTTTCACATCGCAAATGAAAGAAAAATCTCGGCCATACAAATTCCTTTTTACGATTCCTACGTATTCAGCACTTTCCATCTTCGGAAAAATCGATGTTTTTTAGCACTTTCCCTTTCCGATTCCCCCCCCCCCCCCCCCCCCAATTCACTCGAATTTAAATTAATTGCCGATGCTTTAAGGTTAAGACAGACAAAAATCCCCGATTATCCGTCTTCGTTATATTTTCTACAGGAGTGATTTCGTCACTTCGCTTTGAGTGGTCTTCTGCCTATCGATTAATTTCAGCGTTTTGTCACTGATATCGATTGGTGTTATCGACTTTTGACTCCGTCTGGTCTTTTGAACTGGTTGGAACAGGTGTGGAATAGATATATATTAAATGAATGCTTTCTATAATAAATTATTAGTTATTTTTAACAAAAGAAAATTGTGATTTATTTATTGATAAATAGATTATATCTTTATATTTTTTTGAATAATGACTTGGTGTTAAGAAAAAACGCATATGATAAGTGCCGGAATTGAATTATAAGAAAGTTTGTGCATAAGTGTTGTTTCAAGTGCCGATATTTTAAGAATATAATTTCTGAAACTGTTGTTGAGCAATAATCAACAATTAATACTATATTGTTTTCAGTTTGTTTAATTCCAATGAATTATTGTTATGGTGCATCTAACATTGCATATATAATCAATGATTTTTTAAATTTTTTTTTATAACTTTACTGTTTTGTTTTAAAATTCAAATAATACAAAGTTGATGTGAAAAAATCACAAAATGCTGTATTGAAAAATCTAAAATATGTTATATAAAGCATTAAAATGAACAATATTTATTTACTTATCTTTTAACGTTTGAACTATATTTTTATTTTAGAATTTAGTAAGATTTATCTAGTAGTTCGCAAAAAAACTTGTTCATGGGGATGCATTACCTAAACAATTGTAAAATTCACAATTTTCTTATTTGCTCAAAATGCAGTTTGGAATTTTCTAAATAAGCTTACACTATTTTAGAATTGTATCTATGATTTTAATGAGTTATTTGCGATTTTAAGCTGGATGACGTAATACGTTTGTCAAAGAACAAAAATATTAAATCGTTTTTCCTTAGTGTTTGGTTTTCCTTGATATTCAGTTTTTTGAAACGCTGATACATTTTTTTTTATTATTAATGACAAAATGTAGAATTATTAAGCATATTGCAAAATATGTTTATGTTATGAATTGACATGAAAATTAGTGTATGAGTAGTTTCTTTAATTATTAAAGTAACAAATAATGATTTTAAGGTAATATGTTGTGCTATTATGAATAAACTATTGATATAAAAATCAATTACAATTACTATTCTATATTTTAATGCCAATCTTCATGTAATACAGTTCAAAGGATGAGACAAAATTTGGTAAAAAATATACATATTTTAAAAGAGTTAAAAAAAACTAAATAATATAAATTCAAATATTTTTCAAAAAGTAAAAAACAAACAAAAAATGTCTTTGTACCGTGTCCTCTAAATGAGTAAGATTGAAATGCTTGCCTAAACTGAAAATATTGTTAATACATTTATTTGTTTTAATGCATTTTTTTATTAAAAAAACTAAATAACTAAATTAAACCCATTAAAAAATTTTAATCACCATTTAAAGTCTGTTAAAAAATTAACTATTAAAATAATATTTGAAGAATAAAATATGTATCTTATGCCTTTGCTCCTAAAATCGAAAGTTTACCTAGAATCAGGTATCTATTGAAAAT
Organism: Troglohyphantes excavatus; assembly: GCA_963932185.1. Classification (NCBI taxonomy): domain Eukaryota; kingdom Metazoa; phylum Arthropoda; class Arachnida; order Araneae; family Linyphiidae; genus Troglohyphantes; species Troglohyphantes excavatus. Next base: position 63,892,315 of record OZ010668.1, on the reverse strand, counting down.
GACGTAATGATTCTTAAAATGAAAATTTCTAAAACATTTTATCAAAAGGAATGAATCTGAGTTTAATGGAAATATTAACTACTTTCAACTTCAATGGAAATCGTACTAAGATTTTCCAGCGCTGCCGCATGCCCAATGCCGCTTATTTTGCAACAATAATCAGGCTCAAAGTAATTCACTCCCTGCTGCCTCCTTGATGACATCAAACACAACCGACCCAATATTGCTTTCAAGATCAACATTGCATTACCCTTTGTGATTTGATTTCCCTAGTGAGATTGAATGATTTTGATTGCGCTGTGATGGGTGCAGTCTCAAAGGACGATTCAATATATATGCAGATCGTAATGATTTGTTTGCGAAAAATTTGATGCAGATTGTTGGATGACCTAAATTCCAAGCATATGTGTTGTCGGAAATTAAATGTTAGTTATTAATATAGAGTACATTTACTAAAATTGTAATTGAAATAATTGTTTTGCTGTTGTATAACCATATATATTATTGCTGAAGTATAGATCCCCTTTCCGCCTCTTCCACGCGATAAAGCTTAATTAGGGATACAAATCATGAAAATTTCTCGGATCATTGATAAAAAAATCTTACTTTCAAATCATAAAAATCAACGATTTGTTAAAAACTCTTTTTTGCGCAGCCAAATTACACAGCTATTTGCTTTCAACATTTTAAAATATTGGATATATAAAACTACAATTCTCACAATATATAAAATTGGCATAAAATAGGAAAAATTCCTTATGAGATATGAGATAAGAGATAAGAATATAAGAATAAAAGAGAAGAATATAAGAGAAGAATATAGGAGATAAGAATAAGATATGGGATAATTGAATTGTTATAATATCTTTTCTGAACCTGAGTAAATTAATTTCATAAAAATTTCAAAATCACAGTATCATAAAATAAGTTATACATATTTTGTTCCAGAAATAAACAATCTGTACTTTTTGAAAACTGCATTTTAACAATTGTCTAAAGTGTAAATATGTCCTAATGTATTTCCTTATTTGCGTTAATTTTAGTTATGAGAAATAATGTTCCAAATAAGCATAATAATACACATAAGTCGAACTAATTACATGCATTATAGTTAATTCTGTAGAGTTAATACTTACTGAATTGTCAACATAATTTTTCAGAATAATTGACGCATCATTAAGAAAAAGAATAAGATTTAGATGTATGTACATTGAATATAATGGAAACACATGACTTCGCTATAAATTACTTAGTTATTAAAGAACTAATGCATATTCTAAACTTTGTTGCAAAATTGATTAAATGGCATAAATTAATATTTAAATACATGTATGTGAATCTTTGGAAATTTATAATAGCACTAGCAAAAATACCCGTTCTTCGCACGGTGGTAAATAAAATAACGACAAATGACAGAAAATATATACATTTCCTCTTCTCATTGTACAAAAAGCCCAATGTGCGGATATTTCCAGTAATTATTAAATTAAACAAAACTTATGACGTCATTTTTATAGTGTCAATAACGAAATGAAAATTCTTTAAAATCGCAAACGATATTGTCATTCATGTTAAGTGAATGACATACATTAAAATAGCTATATTAAATTAATGGAACATCGTACAAACTTAAAAATTATCACAAAAAATGTCTAATTTTTCAATTAAAGTTCTCTGTAAATTTTATAAAGCTACGTTGTGTAATTATGGAGAATTTCGTGTAAATATCGGCATTCTAATCGATTCATAATTTTTTATATTATATTTTCGCTTTTCTTCTTTGATTTTAACTGATTTTACTGTTGCCACTTCGTGAAACTTTGCTGAAGTACGCTAAAAAATGTCATAACATTCGAATGGAACATCGTAGAGACTCCAAAATAATCACGTTAAAATTCTTATTTTTTGAACTAATTATTCTGTGAATTTCGAAGATCTATGTTGTGTAGTTACGGAGCTTATTTTGTACTGACAAACAAACACACAGAGATCCGGACGCATTTTGAAGATTTCAGCTTTATATATATGACTAGCAAAAGTACCCGTTCTTCGCACGGGGATAAATAAAATAACGACAAATAACTGAAAATATATACATTTCCTCTTCTCCCTGGGATAATCGCATATAACATTTTAGAATTTCTACTTAAAAAATGACAAATCTTCTTTTTTATAATTTAAAATATTTGCATGTTTAATAAATTAGAAATTAAAAAAGTTAAAATATCTCTATACTATTTGCTTGCTAATACACCGATAAAAATCCAATCATTTCTAGAGATTATCTGTCATAAGGAATGGAGTTTTAAAAATTAAATATTTCTGCACAAAATTTTTTTTAGGAATTTATAGAAATTTTCTTTTTGTACGGATATACATAGTTGCATGAAATTCCATAATAAAAAAAGAAATTTGTAAAATCCTTAACACCAAGTGGTATCAGTCTATGAATATAAATAATATACTATCGTGTAAACGAAAGACAAACGTTTCGAACATGCTGATTTTTAACCTATTCCGCCTCTTACATTTGAACTATATGGGGAGGAGTGTACCAGTATACGCTTCTGGCTTCCATAACTTAACATGAAATCACCCTTAATGGATAAATTGCATATCATCGTGTAAGCGAAAGTAAACTGTTTCAACTATGTAGATCATTTATCCTCTCCCTATCTGAACTTTGTACCGAGTAGGGCCCAATACAGCGCGGTCTGTAGACGACTTTTTTTTAACGCGAATGTCAAAATTTAATCAGGACATTATTATAATATTTTAGTTTTCAATGCGCACTTTAATTGATGACATTTTAATTATTGTGGTCATCATTATTGAAGGATAATGTGTATTATAATAGGTTTTTTTTTATATAAGAATAAGTTTTTACGTAGAACTACGAATTATTTTTATCAAATAAAAAATTATTAAATTAAATTATAAACAAAACGCTTTAATTGTAACTTTTCTATTATTTAAAAAATATAGCTTCAAAAAGAGTTTCATTAAATTGTAGTTTTAAAGCATTACCTTCAAGCATGGTTTTTAATGAAACTTCTAAATCAATTACGATATTGAAATGTTCTTAAGCCGTATGGAAGTGAAAAATACAACAAAATCCGAAAACAGAATTTTTTAAAGATGGCCAAATTAGGAAATTTGAACTTGAACTTCAATGATTTAACTTTTAAAACAATCAGAATTTCCCGTTTCCTAGTATTGCCATTTTGATTTGACTATTTCCAAATGCCTGTTCCAATGTATCGTTTTGGCTACTTCTTTGCAATCTCTTCGACCAGCAACTTGTGTATCTAATTAGTAGTTTGCATTTTTGACCTTTGGAATACAGAACATAAAAAGGGACATTGTAGGCAGAATAAACCTAAACGTTTTTTGCAAATAAACTGCCTCAAATTCTAAATAAAAGAATCTTAACTTCCTGGCAAAAATACAATAAATAAAAATGTGTATGTTTTAAAATACTATACAACTTTCTTCTGCTACTTCCAAATACCCATGTGTTAAAGAATTTCAATGAATACTATTATTACAGAAGAATAGCCACCTATTTTAATTTTGTGTAATTATTTTTATTTCCGGAACATTGTTATAAAAAATTCTGTATTTACACATTTTATTAAAAAAATTTCTAAAATTTTGATATTGTGATACTATTGTTATTGCATTTGCATCAACAAATACCTGTCATGTAAATACTTAGTAAGTTTCCACGGTAAATTTAAGCCAAAACGCACTTTATACAAAGAATAAACTTTTATAACTTGGCGACATAATTATTTAGCAAACGGTTAAATATCATAAACTCACCATGTACGTTAAATAATTCTAAATTTCATTCTTAATGTTCGCCATTTAATGTTTTAAAAGAAAATATTACTTTGCACATTAAATAAATTTTTTTCTCAATTAACAGTTGGTATCTGCGGAATTTTATTCGTTTAATAATATAAAAAAGTCATATAGAGTTGAAAATTCACAGTGAAACAAACCTTCGCGCATTAAAAAAAGTACTTGCATAAAATATTTTTCAAATAAATTAAATTGACGTTAATACGCAAATTACTCGCATTATGAAAGTATTGTTCTAAAAGTTAGACAATCAAATATAGTTACAATTAACCTGCATACAAACAAAACAAAAGACACAAAACAACTATAAATTCCATATTTCCATAAGGTAAAATTCTAGTTATTTTAAATTTTGCAATAATTCGTATTGTAGCAAAAAGCCCAATGTGCGGATATTTTCAGTAATTATTAAATCAAACCAAACTTATGACATCATTTTTATACTGTAAAAAAGGAAAAGAAAATTCTTTAAAATCGCAAACGATATCATCATCAATGTTAAGTCAATGGAATACACTAAAATAGTTATAATAAACGAATGGATCATCGTACAAACTTAAACATTATCACAAAAAACGTCTAATTTTTCAAGTAAACTTATCTGTAAATTTCATAAAGCTACGTTGTGTAATTATGGAGTATTTCGTGTAAAGATCGGCATTCTAATTGATTCATAATTATTTTATATTATATTTTCGCTTTTCTCCGTTGATTTTAACTGATTTTACTGTTGCCACTCCGTGAAACTTTGCTGACGTACGCTAAAAATTGTTATAACTTTCGAATGGAACATCGTAGAAACTCGAAAATAGTCGCGTTAAAATTCTTATTTTTTGAACTAACTATTCTGTGAATTTCAAAGCTCTGCGTTTTGTAGTTACGGAACCTATAATATACTGACAAACCAACAAACCAACAAACACACATCCGGACAGATTTTGAAGATTTCTGCTTTATATATAAGATATACTAGCAAAAGTACCCGTTCTTCGCACGGAGATAAATATAATAACGACAAATGACTGAATATATATACATTTCTTCACCTCCCTCGGATAATCGCTTATACCTTTTTAGAATTCCTCTTTAAAAAGTTATATATATTTTTTTTATAATTTAAAATATGTTTAATAAATTAGAAGTTAAAATAGTTAAAATATCTCTATACTACTTGGTTGCTAAAACACCGATAAAAATTCAATAATTTCTAATTTATCTCTCATAAGATATGGAGTTTAAAAATTAAACATTCCTGCACAAAAATATTTTTAGAAATTAATAGGAATTTCCTTTCGGTATGGGTATACATAGTTGCATTAAATACCATAATATAAAACGACGTTTTTAAAATCCTTAACTCACGTGGAATCAGCTGATGGGTATAAGCGATTATGCGAGGTATAAATAATATACTATTGTGTAGACGAAAGTCAGACGTTTCGTACATGTCGATTTTTAACCCATCCCCCCTTTTACGTTTGTACCAGGTGAAAATAAGTGTACCGCTATCATTAATTCAACGTGGAATCAGCCTATATGGATTAATGACATACCATCGTGTAAAGGAAGGAAGGCCGTTTCAACCATTGTAGGCCATTTATCCTATCCCCCTCTCAACCTTGTACCGAATAGGGGCCCAATACAGTGCGGTCTATATATAATTTGAGAAATGGCTATAATTATATTTTAGTTTTCAGTGCTTACTTTCATTGATGAAATTTTAATTACTGTTGTCATCATTATTGAAAGATAATGTGCATTATAACAGGTATTTTATAGGAATAAGTATTTACATAAAGCTATGACTTTTTTTTATCTAAGAGAATAAATATTAAATTAAATAATAAACAAAACGCTATGATCTTCATTTTTATATATATTTTTTAAAAAAATTCATCAAGGAGGGTTTAATTAAATTGCAATTTTAAAGCAATAACTTCAAGCGTGAATTTTAATGAAACTTCTTAATCAATTTCGATATTGAAATGTTCTGAAGCCGTATGGAAGTGAAAAAGGCAACAGATAACATAATTGGTTAAAGCTGACTAAATTAAGAAATTTGATAAAGAACTTTAATGATTTAACTTTCAAAACATTCCGAATTTCCCTTTTCCCAGTATTGCAATTTTGATGTAACTATTTACAAATGCCCGTTCCAATGTATCGTTTAGGCTACATCTTTGCAATAATTTCGACCAACAACTTGTGTATCTAATTAACAGTTTGCATTTTTGACCGCAATAATGCAGAACAAGTGCGAGTCCAGATCATTCAAGTCGCTGGTCTGCCCGGATTTTAATTTCTTTATGAACTTTAGCACTGGCTTTGTAATATTCCCCAACAGAGATTCGTTGAACTCTCGATTGAAGTAAGTCGCTATATAGTATGGAAAATAATAATTATCATGAATAATATACACAATTAAGTGTAATTAAAAGAACAATTTTAAAGCAATAACTTCAAGCGTGAATTTTAATGAAACTTCTTAATCAATTTCGATATTGAAATGTTCTGAAGCCGTATGGAAGTGAAAAAGGCAACAGATAACATAATTGTTTAAAGCTGACTAAATTAAGAAATTTGATAAAGAACTTTAATGATTTAACTTTCAAAACATTCCGACACATGTGACTATTTACAAATGCCCGTTCCAATGTATCGTTTAGGCTACATCTTTGCAATAATTTCGACCAACAACTTGTGTATCTAATTAATAGTTTGCATTTTTGACCGCAATAATGCAGAACATAAAAAATATAAATTGCAGACAGAATAAATGTTTTTGCAAATAAACTACATCAAATTCTTTATCAAAATGAGAATAAAATTAACAGCCCGGCATAAATACTCAACCAAAAATAGTATGTTTTGAAATACTACACAACTTTCTTTTATTTCGCCCAAATGCCCATGTTTTAAAGAATTCCCATGAATAATATTATTACAGAAGAATAACCACCTATTTTAATTTTAAGTTCATTTTTTTTATTTACGGATCAATGTATTAAAATTTTGGTATTTATTCATTTTGGTAAACAATTTTTCCTAAAATTTTGATTTTGTGATACTGTTATTATTGAATTCGCATTGAAAAATACCTGTCATACAAATATTTCGTAAGTTTCTACAGCAAATTAACAGCCAAGACGCACTTCATCCAAAGAATACACTGTTATAACTTGGCGATAGTTTAGCAAACGGTGCAGCATACTATAATCTCACCATGTACTTTCAATAATTTTACATTTAATTATTAATGATCGCCATTCAATGTTTTAAAAGGAAACATTCATTAACACATTAAAAAAATATTTTCTAAATTATCAGTTGGTATCTGTGAAATTTTATTCTTTAATAACATTAAAAAGTTTAATAGAGTTGAAAATTCACAGTGAAACCAAGCTTCGTACATGTAAAAAAATACTTGCATAAAATATTTTTCAAATAAATAAAATGGACGTTCATACACAAATTATTCTAAAACTTCGATCTAAGATAATTAAATATAGTTACAATTAACTTGTATAATCATAAAACAAAAAAGACAAAACAATTATAAACTTTTAATACAATTCTAAACCCTAAGATAAACTTATGGTTGTTTTAATTTTTGAATGGTTCCGTATTGTAACAAAAAGCTCAATGTGCAGACATTTTTCAATAATTATTAAATCAAACAAAACCTATGACGTCATTTTTATAGTATCAATAACGAACAATTTTATTTTAAATTGCAAACGATATTTTCATATATGTTAAGTCAATGGAATCCATTAAAATAGTTGTAACATACGAATAGAACATCGTACAAACTTAAAAATTATCACAAAAAATTTATAATTTTTCAAGTAAAGTTTTCTTTAATTTTTATAAAGCTACGTTTTGTAGTTATGGAGTATTCCGTGAAAATATCGGCATTCTAATTGGTTTATAATTTTTTTTATATTATATTTTCGCTTTTCTCCGTTGATTTTAACTGATTTTACTGTTGCCACTTCGTGAAACTTTGCTGACATACGCTAAAAATTGTCATAACTTTCGAATGGAACATCGTAGAAACTCGAAAATAGTCACGTTAAAATTCTTATTTTTTGAACTAACTATTCTGTGAATTTCAAAGCTCTGCGTTTTGTAGTTACGGAGCCTATTTTGTACTGACAAACAAACAAACAAACAAACAAACCAACAAACAAACCAACATCTGGACAGATTTTGGAGATTTCAGCTTTATATATTAGATGAAACCACTTTTCTGGTAAGTTGAATTCTAACAAATGTATACTTAAAAAAATAGTTTATCGAAAACTTCTAACTCTTTTTAGTCTCCATTTTTAAAGAGTATCGATTTCAACTACATTTAAGGACGTTAAAAAGCAAACAGAACCATTTTGATGCATATTTAAAACCAAACCTTAATTTTTGAAGTGAATACTTTAATAGGGTTATAAATATCTGAAATTTTACGCCGATTACACTATTTTTTACTGGATTACGTAAAATAAATAGGTAATCGAGTTTGTAATTTAATAACCACTTATTTATAGCAGATACATTTATCAGTATTAGTAACTCCAGTAATTAAAAAAAATTCAAATTGATTCTAAAAACAAATTAATAGCCCATTTGCGAGCTCTAGTTCAACCTTTTTTCAATTGATTACACACACCATTAAAAAAATAATGGTTACTTATTGATATTTAGTTAAAACTATCAGGTTTAATTCTATAATATTAAAAGAGTCGTCCCTTATGACCCCTCGACGACACGCAAAATACTGTTTGAAAAATTATATATAAATATTATGTAATCTCAAATTGTGCACCTGAGGCCTGACATTTCAAAATTATGTTGAGTTTTCCGTTTATAACCGTTCATAACGGTTTTAGAAGCTATTCTTTTTAAATGGTCATTTAAAAGTAGGATCTACAATGTCATAAAAAAAGATCCTGACAACAATGAAATACTTTAAAATGATATAATATATATTTATTGTTTTAAACAATTGAAATTTGGCGATAAAAAAATGCTTTGGCGAAATAACTATTTCTGATAAGTATGCTTCAACGAGAAAACTAATGGAAAAGCTAATATTTGGAGATCTCTGAATACTAGACTAGTTATTTTTTCTTCCAGAAAATAAAAAAAAGAAGGAATTAACCGGAAGAATGATCCAATGGCGTAAAGCAAATAAGGTGTGTGAAACTCCAGGTAACAGCCAGTAATAAATAAAATGTTAATGAGTTGAAAAACGTTTCTGAGTTGACTGAATAAAAATAAGAATAAATTGTACAAATAGAAAATAATAACGTTAGAAATATTGTTTTACATAATGAATAAACATATAATTATAAGTGTTTTAATTTTGTAAACAAAAACAATTTGGTAAAATACTACATTAGTTAATGTGAAAAAAAAATATTTTAATAAATGTTTTTTATAAAAAAATAATATGAATAAACACATTTTTTGTTGAAAGCAATCATCGCTTTCTCTTAATTTAAACGAATTTTTAAACACTTTGTTTCTCTCAAAAGCGTTATTTGAATAAAATCCGAAATATTATCGAAATATAAAAATGCTTTTTTTCATTAATTAGTATTTACGCTAAATGTTTTTTTTTAGTATTATTTTCTTGAAATGTAATTTTACCTCACAAACAGAACTTATAGTGTCTAATTAGAAAGCCAAAAAACGTTAAATTAGTGACATATCTTGTGATTTTGACAAATTTTTCCTTGTTTATATATATGCATTTTTAGTTTATTCATTCATTAATATTTTTGCATTTTATAAAAATTATAATTATTAAGTACATTGTTATTACATGTTTATGACAATAGGACTTATTTGATTTTTTTTATATAATTACGAATATTAATGTGCAAACATTCTTCAAAAAGGTCAGTTAATTAATGTTGCGTAATATATATATATATATATATATATATATATATATATATATATATATATATATATATATATATATATATATATATATATATATATATATATGTGTGTGTGTGCTATTTCATGTTTTAACTTCTACCAACAAGAATTTAGCCGCAATACTATTTTTGAAATGACCATAAATAACTTGACTAACGTATACAAATTTGAAAAACATATAGTCGGATTAATTCACAAAGCACCTAACTCAGTTCACTGCAATGCAGCAGTCATACCTAAAGCTGCTGGGCACGAAATTCGAACTAATCACTTCTAAGTGTGGAATTATTTAACAAATGATCGGAATAAAAGAGCTTAAATAGCAGGTGAGGGATTTGCTTAAAGAGCCACATTATTTCCAAGTGAAGTTGATCTAACAAACATCATCAACGGGTTCGCCTACCATGTGCTATTGTAGATACATACTTTGTTTATCAATGAAAAAAACATTGTCATAATTGAAAAAGAAACCGACAAATGCACCCAACGCATCGAATCATTTAGCGACTTTCTAAAACAAAATCTAAGCTGATTAGTTATGTCTTTTTACGTGTTTTTTAATTCAACCAATAATTATATATCGTGCACCAGTATCGTCTACACTTAAAAACTTTGGTTGGGATACAACGTTTCAGTTTCAAAATACTCTAAACGTGTAACTATTTCTCTACAAACATACAATTATAATTTTTAGATACTAAATGTAAGGGCTCGTATAGACGGGCGAATTTGTAAATTTCAGACATTTTTTAAGAAATAAAAATATCATAGTAGAAACGCTGTGTCATTACAAAGGCAAGAGTCATGTATTGTTCCTGAATATAGAAATTGCTTTATATGTAAAAGTTTGGCGACTGTTTTTACATAATATATCAGTTTCTAGACAGTAAATAACATAAGTGTGTATACCTGCGTTTAAAATAGATAATGTAGAACAATACAGTAAAATATATTGTCCAGTAGTCCACGTTGCTAAAAGTGAAAAGTACTTTTTAATTTTTTAAAACCGCAGCCGTCACAATTTATTCAAATTTTTATTAAGATACATACGTTTTTTATAAAATTTATCTGTACGGGTTTTATTAAATTTAATTAAAAAATTATTTAATTTATTACTAATAACATTGTAATAATTTTGATATTATTAAACATACCTTAAATGTTATATCATTACAAATGCGTAAACACACGATGTTGTTGATTCTTAAAATTAAATGAGTAATTAAAAGCTACAATAATATTACAACTGCATGTATGTAGCATGCAAAACACTGTCTTTCTCTGCACGGCAATGCTTCACAATTTTAAACGAAACTACTATTCAACATTTAATTGTGCCCCTAAGAGCCTGAATTTATACAAATCTGCAGTTTTATTCCGAGTTTGATGACATTTTGTAGTCTTGACTTTCATAACAAGAGGTCTGCTGTCTGCATTAAATATCGAAAGAATTCCATCCCCCTATCCCCCCTTAAAGCAGAAGTGACTTAGAACTTAATCCGACAGATGGAGCCATGGCAAAAAAAATAGGCCGCCATTCTTCCGGGCAACGATGCGTCGTATAGCAAGTATACAAATACCATCTCAACGCTTTTCTATGATACAAACCTTATCACACGCAAAATCTCATTCAAAACTCAAACTAATATGCTCAGGAACGAAACAATATTAAAAATCATTAGCAATTTATGTGTTTCATATAAAGATGCTTACATTCATGACAGGAAGAAAAATAAATTCTTTGCGAACCCCTGCCACCCCCTTTGTCTAAGATATATTTAAACATAAAACTCCAATTTCAACTTGATGGGGGCTTCGATAGGAGTAGGAAAAGCACTCATTGAGCATCAGGATAGATATGTTGCTTTCATAAGTGAACGTATTCGATAAAATCTATCTTGATTGGGATTTTCTCTTTTGTTTCGACCAGAACATCATTAAGATCGTGTGATTGATAGGATTCCGGTTTATCTTTATGGGAATTAAAGCTACGGCTCTTTCCATTGTTGGTTCGGATAAGGAATGATTGCCATTACTTCTTATGTGAGTTTAGCTAAGTGCAATTTTCTTTAGTGCAGGGGAAAAAATGATTCTTGGTTCCAGTAGATAAGTTTTGCGTGTTTATCTTAGCGAGTTAGGAAGGTAATGTGCCAGTAGAAATAAATATGGATGGATTTATGAATGAGTTAAATGTTATGTAAAGATATGGAATGAATGTTGAAATATGGATTTAATGGAGTCATACACTTTCGTACATTGTTTTTTACTAAGGCTTTTTTATATTAGATAATTGAGTCTCAGGCCTATTTCCCAAAGTGTATAAAAACGTTTTAGTTTATCAAAAAAATTCGATATACAACGTTTATTTCAAACTCTGTTTAAATATGGCAATTAAAGCAAAAAAAAAAAAAGAATGTGTAGCATAGATCATTCAGTTACAGCTTTATGGCATGTCACGTGATTGCGCTATATCATACCAAAGACAAGTAGGGTATGTGGAGGGTAAAAGTACGGAAATTGTTTTCCATATTAAGACAAAATTCTCATTAAAATTTCTCACTATTTTGCATGAAGTTCATGCATTACGATATTGGTTAAATCCTGTCCAAGAGCCAATTTCATTGGATCATTAATAAGAGAGAAATTGAAATTTTCCAATCTCTTTCATTGCGGACATTTACCTTATTCGATGGGGTAAAAGTACTCATTGAGTTTATTGATAAATAATCACAAAATTGTTAGTCTATAAATCATATTTGTTTCTTAAAACATGCAAAACATATTTGTTTCTTAAAACATGCAGAACATATTTTTTTTTTAAATGGGAACTCCTTTTAAAAAAGAAAAAAAATCGAAACATACTTTCAAAATAAAACAATCAACGAAAAAAGGAAAACGCAACCTTTCGCAACGCTCCAATAATTTTCCTGGTGAGAATTGAGGAAGTTTAACTGAAAAGTACCGACTCCACAATATCGATAAAAAATTTGGCCGTGAGAGTATTATAGGGCGAATAGTGGAGTGCGTAGTTTTTCTCCATCTTGCGATTTTGTTGTTCCACTTACCTGGAATCGAACCCAAATCCTCAGGGATCGCACCATAGTGCCTTATCCGTTGTATAACCAGGGCGAAGTGAAGAAGTTATAAACAGAAGAAACGTTAAAAAGGTGTGTCAAAAGAATGGGAAGTAAGATAATTGAGTTGTAATAACTCAGTTTCCATTTAAGCAATCGATATAAAATAATGTGGAAAATCATCTTCTGAACCCCTATTATAACGTTGTCAGGTTGCGTCGTAAAAATGGCTTGATCAGAAGCATGAAATTATCCTTATTAAATCACACTGCTCATATTTGAGAACGTACGGTTACTTAAATTTGAATACGTCAACGCTTATTTAAGATGTAATTGTACTCAACGAAAAACTAGTATGTTCAGGTACTTATTTTTAAGCACCTTTATTTTACTGTGTACTCTTGCAACATGCGTACTTTTACCACCTCCCCTACTGAAATACAGTCTCAAATGAGTGGACCATCCAAGTGGCGTGATTCACAAAAATCCTAAAATAAATTAATACCATTTTTCCATTACTATTCATCTACATATATCATTCGGCCAAGTGGTGTTGGTTGATTCCCAATTCAATATATGTAGAATAATGAGTTTAATGTCATTTCATTAAACATTACAGCCAAGACGAGTCGCAAAATTAAAAGCTTATATATCTCAGAACTCAATTTTTGGTCTTCGACATCACTTGTCAGCTTGGCCTCCCAAATGATTCCTTTCTTCAATCAAAGAATCCTTTTCATCCTGCTGAACCGTCCGGAAGATATAACAACCCGTCATTCTCAAGAGGGAACCGTCGATGCTAACGTCCTTAGCAAAGCGACAAAGGCACTTCTTCCAGTGTCCGTTTAATGTAATTAGCCCGTCGTGGAATGTCCATCGATTGCTCTTCCCAGCAGCATTGCTATCGGAAAAGCGATCATCCTCCATCACTATGATCAACTTTACCTTTGGGTTATTCTCTTTTAGGTCCTCGTAATTGGTCCTTTTTATCCTTCACAAAAGGAAATGACTATTTTTTGGTGTCTTTGGTCAAAGGGCAGGCGGAGGATTCGGGACAATAATAGAGAAATTATCAGATAAGATATTATCTATTGAACTGTAGTGGGGATGCAGATATTAGTAGGCAATACACTAGGGGCAACTAAAGGGGTACTAGTCAATTATAATAATTACTTATCGGCGTTGTAATTAATGCTACTTAACAAATATGGTTATTGCTAGTTAGTTAAAGCGATACAGGAGGATTGTTATTATTAATTGGGATAATCCTAGATCATATCCTGGGTGAATTAATGGTTAAGATAACCAATGAGGGGATAATTATGATACGTGATAAACATTTGAAATTGTTAACCTTGGAATACTTATAATTTAGAAATCTAATGTATATTTAAGATTAAAACATGTTTACCAATGTACAGAATATGAATGAATTATTAATTGTATATTAATAAAAGTGTTCGAAAAAATTGACGCTTATCTCATTACAAATCTTTATTTGGTTATAACAGCATTTTTATATTTTATCATGTAGGTATTTTTATATTGCTACAATAAAAAAATCATCACTACACAATTTTAAATAATGACATTCACTACTATTTGTTTAAAAATATAAATGAAAACAAAATGAATGACTCCATTATAAATATATATTCCAAATTGAATATATCTTTTTAATAATAATAAAAAAAGTAGATAATTAGAGCTAAATATATAATTTGTTTGCACCTAATTACGATATCAAAGTCGATTTGTGAATTAACATATTGATATGTTTGACTTCCTTTCAGCTAACAAAATGGGTTTGTGAAAACATGCTATTATAATATAATTTTTTTGAAAACAAAAAAAAATATTTCTTATTAGTACCAACTTATTTGTTTAATTAATAAGCAAGACAAATTACACATTATAATATAATATTTTTTTGTTAATAATATTTTGAATAGAATAAACTAAGATACATTCAAGTATGAAAATTTTACAAGGTTTAGAAATAAATTTATTCATGTGCTATTACGTATTTAATTTTTAGGGATATATAAAAAAAATGTAATCCAATCATTTTATTACGATTAGTAAAATATCGTTTACATAAACTTTTTATTTTTATATTAAATTGATAATTCAATTGTTATTAGATACTAGTAACTTACGGTAAATCTTCTTGTATTAAAGGATAATAACAATAGTTTTAATTATTTTAATCTTCAGAGCGTTTAGGAAAATGTCAAAATTGTAAAGCAGTTTTCTCTACAAAACAGTTTACATTATATTTCTAATACATATAACTCGTATATATTATTTAATTTTTAATATTTTAATGGGTGTACTTTATAAAATACATCACAACGCCCTAATTGTTAAAAAAATATTTCAGCATCGAATATGTTTATTAATTTAAACTGTATGTGTATTGTTAGAAAACTGTAAATCCATGGATGACCTAGTTGATTAGGTCCGTTAGAGGACTATAGAATTTTTATACATGCTTTGAATACATAAAATTGTGTTCAAAATTGTTGTCTGCTTTTGTATTTGAACGAATAAACTGTGTGAACAACATATAATTATATTCCGGGTAATTATATTACTAGAATAAAACATGTATACAATATACTGGAGTGAAATGCATACAATATGCTGGGGTGAAATGTATACAATATACTGGGGTAAAATGATTTAAGTACTTTTAATACAACTATAATGTTAAGTACTATTTAAATATCATTCACTAAATGCTTTAACTAATGCTTCTGTTATATTACTGATATATTTAACAACACATGCATATATTTTAATTATAAATGTTGTAAAAGAAAATAAGAATATGTTTAAGAAAATAAATTTCAAGCATGATATCAAAAATGAAACTCGGAATATCGCAGTAAAATAATGCGTTTTAGGTTGGGCTCAAAGTAGTGTTTCGAGACTAAGTGCTGTCTTAGATAATACAGAAACTGGGTTTAACTATCTGGACCGTGACAAAAATTCAACAATTGCAATTTCTAGAAACTCCTGTGAAGACAATCTTAACAATGCGAAAGATACATTTCGGAAAAAATATGCACAGTACAACTTTCAAAGTAAATATTTATTCTCCAAAGAATTAGCATAAAGCAAGCTGCATAGAATTAATTCGGTTTGTTAAATGGAAAGCGGACTTGGTTTTCCGGTTAAATTAATAAATAAAATAAGTTTAGTGTGTAAAAGAGCATGAATAACATTTGTATTTACATATTTAACTACTGCAGGATGCCGTATTGAAACATTTGTAATGTCATAAATAACATAGTATGCCATATAATTATTATACAGCTGCAAACGTTTACAGTTTTAGTCTTCCAAACCATTACGTAAAAAGTTAAATAAAAAAAAATGTTTGTTTAGTAAAATTAAAGCATAAGGGGGTACTCGGCCAAAGCACTTTTCATCGACAACTTTGGCGTGGAAGGGCTAGGGTTCCTATTTCTAACACCAACATATCTGCGTCACGTAAAATGTGTGGAACTACTTGCTGTAATTAAACCAAATGAGAGACACGGATTAGAAACTGGAGTAATTGTGACGATAATTTATAAGTTATACGAAGCTAATACTAAATATACGAAAATTTAATTGGTAAAATTAACGTAAAAACTAATCACAACATGGCAATGGGAAAAATAACGAAATTGCGACTTGCATTCAGATTTGCCCAGGCATGCAAAGCATATTATGCAAGTATTGCTCCTGATTACCAATGAGGACTGAAATCTAACTTGGCGATATTAATTTTGACGCCTTGGAGGACTGCTACCCCCTTATTCTTTATTTTAACCGTATTGTTAAATAAAAACAAAATTATTATACAGTTTAATGTTGTAAGACACATATTTTTTTACGATTTGTTTTAATAATGTCAGTATTAAAAGTAAAAAATGGTCTGGATATACGGCATTTTTGTAAAATTGTTTTAAAAAAAAATTGTGTTCCAATATGACACGGAAAGGGAAGACGCACGACTTTGAAAGAAAACCCAACCAATATCTATACAATTACCTATAATAATATCAATGCTAATTGTACAATTTATAATTATTGAACATATTACTGAAATAACATTTATTAATTAAAACCACTGAACTAAAATAATAAGACGCTGGGGCGAGGACTAAACGTGCGCGACCCCTTTGCTCCTTTTTGAGCGAATATAGAAAAAATAGTCCTTTTGCATAAGTTTGCGTAGATTTAAAAACGCATTTATAGCTTTCAAAAATACATTAAATGCTTTGACATACTTTCTTTCTTACTAACAAGAAAAATAAGACAAAAGGTGCCGTAAAAAACAAGTTTCAAAAGTTCCTGCGACGTCAAGTGAGACTCCAGCAAAGTGAAAGTAGAATGCTTTCTTAACCTTCTTCCGAATAGTTTACATCAGCAAGGCACGATAAAGTACAGCTGCGGGAAAAAAAACGAACCACCAATGATTATTTCGTTAGTTTTTATAGTAGAGCTAAACTTAATATACCATTTTGTATGGAATAAAGTCTACTACACATTGATATACAAAAAATTTTCATAGGGGACTATCTTCATATTAAAATCCGCACCAACTTTAAAATTTCCATACAAATTCCATACAAAATGGTATATTAAGTTTAGCTCTACTGTAGAAATTAACGAAATAATCATTGTTTTTTTGTTTTTTTTTCGCAGCTGTACATTGTGGCTCAATGGGAGTACTCTCTCCAGTGTTAATTATTATTTTAGCTCATTGATTCCAACAGCTAAAATATAATATTTGTTTTATATGACACTTATCGATTTTAAAGTACAAATATCCATTATAGTAACTTGTATTTCATAAAATTTCTAACAATAAACGAATAGCTTATTTCAAAATATTTAAAATAGATTTTCATTTCGGAAATACTGCTTTAGTATAAATGTGTATGTTAAATGGAAATGATATTAAACGTTCATAATTATTATGTCCTACTATTCAAATAACTAGGATATAACTTTATGTCCTCTCCATACCCATTTAAGTTAGCATACCAAATACATTGCAATCCGTAACCGTCTCACACCGACGAAACAGTCACGTGATCAAATGCCCAACAATGGCACTTAGTGAGTGCATCTCATTACAGTGCATATGTATTCAATATATGGAGCGGTGTTAAACATATTGCACAAATGAGCCGAATGCTATTAGGTCTACTCATGCTGGACATGATGTCCGTGATCTTCTGAATGGGTTACGTGGACATATTATTTGTGGGTTTGGGAAGACGACTGTTAGGATATGTTTCTTAGGACTATTGTGTCTATTACTTCGTCATTTGTTGAAGATAATAAGTATATGCAATGTATGAAGTATTCACAAGAAGAATTATGGAGTGATTTTGTAGTAAAAGAAAAAACATAATGCCACATTGTTGAGACACACACAACAATCTGATCATGTTACATTTTTATGATGTACTTTCATTTCATTGTGTTTACCCTTTCCCAACTTGGTATTTGTACATTTCTGTAGCGAGGTGTTGATTTTTCAAGAAAAAGGGGTCCTTCTCCGTTATTCTTCATGAACTTTAAGATATGAAAATGTTTTAGCAAAGACAGAAATAATGCAAATTTATTCCTAATTTATTTAGAAATATCTGTTTTACTTTATTTAATAGGTACGTACCAATCATCATAAAATCTTTTGTTGTTGTATAAAAATATAACTGGAAAATTTTAATAACCTATATTTTTTTTAATAAAAGAACTAACTTAACTTGGTTAACATATAAAATATGTATATAGCACCCATATGAATACAGTATAAATATTACGTGGATAACAATTAACTTGTTTAAAGTGGAAATACTTAAAAAAAATTTATTATTGAAATCATTATATAAAGTGATTTATATATTTTGTTGCTATTAGATTAATTCAATACATTCGTGTTTAAATGCAATGAAAGCAAACGAAGTTTGGCAAATTTTACGGTTAAAGTTATTAAATATATAATTAAGTTATTTTTTAAATTAGATATCATTATTCGTTCACATGCTTCGTTAATTTATTTATAATTCCTATAAGTCTAATATGAAAATCATGTATCATGCGTAAATCACATCTCCTAATTTTTGTCACGATATATAATATATTTGCGTAATTTTTTTTTTATTTATGCCTGACTAATCATGAATACTATCTATGATAAGAAATATCGCTTGTGTAATATTGAATTTATACATATATAATTTAATTACAATTCTTTAAGTATTAACAATTAATGTTACGTTCATAAAATGATCAAGTTAATAGCATTTATTAAACGTTTTGTTAATCGTGAAAATTTCGGTATTTTTAACTAGTACACATAAGAATTAATTTTTAAAAGACATTACTGTAGCCAACTAAAAACCAATACTATACAAAAAATTACAACAGTAATATTTTTGCTTGTTTATTTTTCAGTAAATATTACGTAAATGTCAAACGAACGAAAATGCGCCAAGCTAAACCTTTCACCACAAATCGCACAAAATATCGAAGATGTATGTTTTTTTTTTTTAGTTATTTAAAAACTTACGTCGCTTTAGAATTATGCAATGGGATGGCTATTGGCGACGTATTCAAGATCTATTCCAAAACAAAGTCGAGGCCTCCGTGACCGAGCGGTTAAGGCGTTCAGCTACTAATCCGAGGATTGGAGGTTCGAACCCGCGCGATGGACTTGACAAATAAAAGTAAAACAGTAGTGATCTTGTGATCGGAGGGTTGCCGGCTTCGCTACAAAAATACTAGAAAAGTCGTCCAGAACATCCGCAAAAATTAACGACGTGTATATGGGACTGGTGCACGATAAATCTGATCGGGGTCCAAAGTCCCGACGTCTATTGAAGGCGTTGGGTGACAGTTCAGGTCATCTCCTCGTCATCTGACCATGGTTCTAAAATAACGATGTGCATGTATGAAGGTGTGTGTGAATGTGTACGTGTTCCCGGGTCTTTTCTTCAAGATAGACCCCGAACCGTCGTCAATAGCCCACTGTGCAGCTCTAGCCAACTGACGGATAGCTAATTTCCATCCAACTCTCTCTAAAGTGCCTTAATCTTTCAACACAT
Source organism: Troglohyphantes excavatus (assembly GCA_963932185.1). Lineage (NCBI taxonomy): Eukaryota > Metazoa > Arthropoda > Arachnida > Araneae > Linyphiidae > Troglohyphantes > Troglohyphantes excavatus. Next base: position 63,872,316 of record OZ010668.1, on the reverse strand, counting down.
TTCATTGCGAGAGTGCTGGCATGTTTTCGACTAGGTTCTTAGAAAACGTCGCGGGATTTTTCATCCCCCCAAAGTAATTTACAGGTGGTCTGTCCGTAAGGGAGGCGAACGCTTTTATCTAAGATACCGCGAATGCCCCTACGGTCGTGTACCGATGCGCTGACAGCTGAGTGAAAGGCAGTGGCTATTCAATCATTGTCCTCGTATACGCCCTTTTCTGCCACGTGCGAGTTCTCGTTGACACTAAGTGACCTTATGTATGGTACTGTGTTGACACTGTTAAATGATCTAAAAAGGAAGGCAATGCCTTTGCATGCACTTCAAGTGGAACTTTTTTAGAACCCATTTGCATTCTCCGTTTATAATCATATCACAGTAAAACGTATTGTATATATTTGTAAAAAAAACTCTATAGTAATTAACTAAAACTTGTTTTGCTAGTTCCCAGCAAAAGCATAAATACATAATCATAAAATCTTCATAAAAATTATAAAGATGAAGATTTCATAAAGGTACTTGAACAATATACATTTTTCATAAATGTTTAATGCAGAAAAATGCAGCATTGAAATTCTTCAAGTAATTTGAACAATATAAAGGTTTTGACAAAGGTTTTATCTGACTTTTTTTGTTCGGTTTCAGGGAACATTTAATTTTGAGCCAAATTTAACTTCATATAAATAAGCTGAGTAAAGATATTTTGCTAATCAAAAGAAACAGTAGGAATTACAAAATTGCGTTAAAAAAAGTATTTGAGTTTTATATAACTTTTTATGAACACGCGTATGGTTTTCCAAACACAGTTAATTTTTAATTTTTATATGTCACGGCAAACGGCTAATTTATCTTTTTATTTTCCTAAAAGCTTTTTACAAATAAATAATTATTTCTCATTAATATAACTCATATTTCTGTCACTTTCTCGTCATTATTATTAAAAATTTCACTCGATTGCTTTTTATTAGAAAGTTTTTATTTTTTGCTATTATACACAGTTAATATGAATTGGAAATACATAGAAAGTTAAAATAAATAATATCCAAGCGACGCGAATAAGCGTTTAAATTAATTGTTTGAAAAACTTTGCTTGGAAGATTTCAATCGAAATCTGTTGAAAAACACTTCATAATTTAATTTATTTATACTAGTAATTCCCAACCCATAGTCCGTGTATTACTGGTGGTCCGCGAAATTCTAAGTAGTCCGTGGAGACATTTTTCAAGAACACGGATTTTTTCATTTGACCATTTTTAAAAAAGGATAAGGCGTCTGAGATGTTTTCCTATTAAAACTAAAAGCAACTAAATTGAAAATTAAAACTTATGTGCTATAATAGAAGTAAACTTTTACCCGCACTCATAAGTGCTTGTTTGAGTATTTATAATTAAACAGAAATGAACACGATTTGCAATTTTTGTTGGAGATGGTATTTTTCCCTCCAATAGTTTATTGTCAGTCTATTGTTGATATATTTGATGAATTAAGAATACTTTTTAAAATGGAATCCTGCAATTTTCAGTTCTGAATGAGTTACTTTAAATTATTATTAAACACTATTAAAAATACAGGTATATTATAAATTTACTTAAATAGATAAATTGTTGAACTAGAGGTGCGTTTAAAAATCTCATTGATTATTTAAATGTTGAAATGTTACCTTTATAAAACATATGTTAAAAACTGTAATGTTTTTCATTACTAAATTTATTTATAAAATAAATATTTATTATGCGAGATATATTATGTATATAAATTATAATTAGTATACAAGTACTATTTTTTTAAATAATATTACAAGGTGTTGGCCCAGGACTTGCTAAAATCCGTAGCCATCTAAAGGTTGGAACCAACTGTTTTATACAGTTTTGAATTGAAAATGAGTTGTAAAAAATAAAAACCTCAAAATGTAATATTTTACTCCATTTTCGCAAAAATTTAAGGTCAGACAACCGTCACCGAAAGCTCATTGTTTAGCTCTAGTGCGATTTTTTTCCAACAAATCATCGGACGATAAAGACCTCATATGACAACCTTCATTTTGCTTCAAAACTGCACTTCCTTAATCAATACTTTTAGGTTTTAATTATTCTTCAAGCGCTAAAGCTAAAATATTAAAGCGGTTAATCTCTTTTAAACGAAATTACAAAATATATTCATTGGAAATAATGAATACTACCGATACAGATTTTAAGTAAATAGCATAAAATCAGCATTACCTAGAAGTATTTGACCCTAAAACTGGCATGAAGTCTATATTTTAACAGTTTAATATTTTTTAACATTAAAGATGGTTTTTTTTTCATTTTCAATCGCATTTCTACGCGACAACAATACTCTTTACATGAAAACAATCGCAATTGGTATATTTTTGTATAGATAGAAATATTTTTAATTGTTATATACCACTCTGTCAAAAGTATATGTTCTACACACAGCAAAATATAAAATAACGACAAATGAGAGAAAAAATATAATTCATTTTCTATTCTTTCAGAGATAATTTTATATACTAGTATGGAATTTCACCTTAAAAAGGTCTCACTAAGGTTTAAAATTTAACATAATATATTTATTTCAAATAAATTAGAATATTCCTTACGCAAAAAAAGTATGCCCAAAATTGCAATAAGAGTAAGCCTGCACGTAACTTATACAAATACCCTTTAGCAATCAATATTTTAGATGTCTTGAAGTAAAAGGCAAATTTTACCAAAATAATTACATAAGAAACGTCTTTGAAAGACTTACAACAAATCAGTTTTATTAAAATGTTTGATTTAAAGCCATTTTGAAACTCTTGAATATCTAAGTAAGTTATTTAAAATGAAAAATAAATGGATATCGGATCCATTTCAGTTTTAAAATACAATATTTTCCTAAAATAATAATACAAAGTCCGAAAATGTACACATGATAATCCTCCTTTACTATTCCACATAACGTAAAATAATCTTAAATACAAATAACAACGTTACAAAAATTATTATACTCGTACAGTTATTCTAGAATAATTATGCCAGTAAACAAAACAAATTCGCACTCAAATCAAAATATACACCATGCAGTTAAATTTTTATGTGCGACTTATATTCTTAAATTATCACAAAATATTTTCTGCCTTTGGAAATCTAATAATAGAATGTAGGAGAAATCATAAAAGTGAAAAAAAAAAATAAGTTGCTGATTTAAATATAAAACGTTCTTTATCTTTCACGTTGCCTAAAAATTATAAACGGAAAAAAGATAAAAAAATAATTATGTTTGATTGGTCTTAACTTTCTTCTGAATGTAGACTGCGTGTTACTAATTACAATATTTTTAAAAGTCTAAACATATATAAGTAAGTAAAACAATATAGTTTAAACTTTTTTTATATATTCACTGTAATTTATTTTTAGCTTGCAAAGAAAACTGTCGAGTGGGTGTTCCCATTCGCTGAATATTTACACATGTATATGGTGACAGTTTGACACTATCCGATAGAGTTTGTTTACAAGAGAATGAGTAGAATAAAAAAAGCCTTCTTGACCGAGATAGTTAAATCGCTTTGCTCCCTCCTAGTTTCGCACACTATATGGACAAAAGGTATTGTAGTTCTTTCAAGATAGTGTAGTTTTCAAACACAGCACAAATCGAACAAAGAGAAATGGTGCGGGCACTGATGAAAAGGCTTTTTAGCTTCTGGCTCAACCCCATCTAAGGGCAACATTGTTTAGAAATGTACAAGAAAAACAGGTGCTAAGATATTTATTTTACTCCACAGATTCAACAATAAAGATGGAGGCTCGTTACATTAAAACAACTTAAACGGTCTGTTATATATTTGGAAACTTAAAAGTACCTTAAAAAACGTATATTATTTAATTTCTAAAAATAATAATTCTATTCTCGAACCGCTCTTAGGCTCAATCGATCTGACAGGCTTACACGAAATTTCATGGAAATTTATTCGACTAGTTTTTATGTCGCATACATGTTGTTTTTTGCAATTTAATAAATAGGCAGAATTTTATATATCATTTGTGTTATTTCAAATAAAATAATTAAAAGGAATGTTTTTTTTTTAATTTTTAAAAAATCATACTACAAATACGCACTACATATTTCCGTTTCACACGGTTTTACCAAGCATCCCCTCACCCCTACTAACCGAACTGAAAGACATTTCACTTCAAAAAGTCTACTAACTAAAAAAATAAAACTTTCATGATTCAAAAGCTGCTCTTTGTTCATTAATATTTTAGTGTTTTTAACAAGTCAATGTTTCTTTTTTCCTTCAAGCGCTGACTTTCTTATAGTTATCTCTATCGTAGAAGAATGGAGAATTTGCATTATATGTAGACATACTTTAATATATTTAGTTGTAAGCAATGTGAAACTTTGAACATTGACCGTTGTACAAAAGCGAAAGTTATAAAAAACCGTTTATTTCATCATTCGAAGCCATATGTGTGAAAACTAAGCAACTTTTTACATTTAAAAGAAGCTTCAAGTTTTAATTAATATTAATAAATTATTTTTTAAATAATTAATAATTAGTTTAAATTATTGATAACACTTAAATATTCCTGTAAAATTATTTAAATTGCCATTAGAAATACATTTGAATTGGAATATTAATTTTCATAACTAAGTTGTTATATTTTGAACATGTGATCTTCCTTTCAAATCCCAAATCTGTCCTTGTTTCCATACATATATTTTTAATATCTTGAAAAATAATGGCCAAACTTCTTCAATGTTTTTTCTTATTATAAAGTAGATTAATTAACCTACAGTTCTTTGAATACATATAAATAGCTTCGCAAAAATTATAAATATCTTTGATTAAAACAAATAGTTTCTATAATTAAAATTGAAATATGTGTGCACCTCTTCATAACATTTAGAAATTAAAGTTTAATAAAATTAAAGAATATGACATTTTTCGGTTTCTGCTCATGCTATCAGTTAGAGTTTTTTTTATTTTTTATTTAGAAATTTTATTTTAATTGGATTTGTATTCATTATACATGTAAAACAAGGACAAAACTCATATGTGCTGAAGTCGCCAATAGCCCACTGTGCAGCTCTAGTGCTACGTTAATTAACAAAAACCAAAAAACCATATGTGCTGACAGATCGATCGAAGATTCAATAGTAATGTTTTTTTTAATATTAATATTATTTCTTATTTATTAAAAGTATATACTTATTAATGACTAAAGAAATTACACCTAGTTTTATTCAAAGTGAGCAGCTAATTTTTTTAAAATTAAACGTGAAAAAAATTACCTGAAATTCAAATAGTTCAAGGTTAACTTTTACTAAATTTTGTGTTTCAAAATCTAACTATTTACTTTTTCCAAACGACAACACAACCCACTTAAAAACAGGACAGGTGCACTCCTCCCCTCGGGTTTCTCACAATGACCCATTCATTATGTTACCCCCATCTGGGTTCAATGAGGCGCGAAGGCGCGTACATCTTGAAGGGGGAAAAGCAGAGGCCGGTTTAAAACGGCCCTATCCGTTTGGAGAAAGAAATCGGAATTGGAAATAACCGCTTGCATCCTTCTGGGAAGGTAAAATAAGAGATGGATATTCACGTCCTTATCCTTCTCGGACGGGTGTACCGAGGACGGATATTCACGTTTGTATCCGTCAGAGGGTTAATGCGACGTCAATTAACCAAACCTAACCATCTAAAATAACGAGGTGCTTGAATGTGTGTGTGAATGTGTATGTGTTCCCGGGTCTTTCCTTCGAGATAGACCCCGAACCGTCGCCAATAGCCCACTGTGCAGCTCTAGTGCGACGTTAATTAACCAAACCGTATAAAAATATCCAACAAATACTGGATTGTTATGGAGTCTGGGAAGTCTGATCGGGTTCCAATGTTCTGATGCCTATTAAGTTTGAATTGGGTGCCAGCTCAGGTGTTGTTCTCGTCATCAGCCTCTGTTCCAAATTACGAGGCATTGTTCCTTCCTTCGAGATATGTCCTGAACTGTCACCAATAGCCCACTGTGCAGCTCAAATGCGACTTTAAATACCAAAACCAAATCCAACTAAAATCCTTTTGCCCATAGCTCAAAATTACGAGGGTGTATTCACGTGTCTGTCTTTGTCATCTGACCATGGTTCAAAAATACGATTCATCGTTCCCGGGACTTTCCTTCGAGATAGGCCCCGAACCGTCACCAATAACATAGCTTTACTACCTTAATTCAATCAACTAATCGATACCTCGTCAATATTTTCTTGGCTGGGAATAGCGGGTATTCAACTAAACAGATTTTAGTTTTTATTAATAAACATCGCACTAGAGCTGCAAAGTTTGGCTATTTGTGACGGTTCGGGGCCTATTTTAAAGACCCGGGAACGATGACTCGTATTTTTTAACAATGTTCAGACAACGAGGACAACAGCTGAGCTGGCACCTAACGCCTTCAATAGACGTCGGAACTTTAAACCCCGATTAGATTTGTCTTGCACTAGTCCAGTACACACACGATAATTTGTGTGGACCTTCTGGTTTGGTTTCATTAATAAATGTCGCACTAGAGCTGCACAGTGGGATATTGGCAATGGTTCGGGGCCTATCTCGTATGAAAGACACGCGAACGATGCCTCGTATTTTTGAACCATGGTCAGATGACGAGGAAACACCTGAACTGGCACTCAACGCCTTCAATTGACGTCGGGACTTTGGACCACGATCAGATTTATCGTGCACCAGTCCCGTATACACGCCGTTAATTTTTGCGGATGTTCTGGACGACTTTTCTAGTATTTTTGTAGCGAAGCTGGCAACCCTCCGATCACAAGATCACTACTTTTTTTTACTTTTCTTTGTCAAGTCCATCGTACGGGTTCGAACCACCAATCCTCGGATTAGTAGCTGAACGCCTTTAACCGCTCGGCCTTGGAGGTCTCGTGGATGTTCTGGACAATATTCCTAGAATTTTCGAGAAAAGCTGGCAACCCTCCGATCACAAGAGAGCCCCAGTTGCTCAGTTGGTAAGGCGTTCAGCTACTAGTCAGAGGATTGGTGGTTCGAATCCGGGAAATGGACTTGACATAGAAAAGTTAAAAAGTAGTGATCTTGCGATCGGAGGGTTGCCAGCTTCACTACAAAAATACTAGAAAGTCGTCCAGAATATCCAACAAATTATACTGGCGTGTATACAGGACTGGTGCACGATAAATCTGATCGGGGTCCAAAGTCCCGACGTCTATTGAAGGCGTTGGGTGCCAGTTCAGGTGTTTCCTCGTCATCTGACCATGGTTCTAAAATAACGAGGTGCATGTATGATTGTGTGTATGAATGTGTGTGTGAATGTGTATGTGTTCCCGGGTCTTTCCTTCGAGACTGACCCCGAACCGTCGCCAATAGCCCACTGTGCAGCTCTAGTGCGACGTTAATTAACAAAACAAAACAAAACCAATCACAAGATCACTACTATTTTTTCTTTTCTTATCCTGATCTCGATCCTGAAGTCCGTCGCACAGGATCGAACCAGGAACCCTCTGCTTTCCTGCTGACGCCTTTATCTTTTCGACCACGGAGGCCTCTCAACTAAACAGAATCGAAGCAACAAATGATTCGGTCTTTAAGAGTTTACAGAGCTCTGAATAGTAGACTTGACAAAGTTTGGTTAGGTTTGATTAAATAACGTCTCACTAAAGCTGCACATTGGGCTATTGGCGAATGTTCGGTGTCTATCTCAAAGAAAAGACTCGGAAACGATGCCTCGTATTTTTCGATCATAATCTGATAAAGAGGACTCGCCAAAAAAAAGTAAATATAGTTGTAAACTGGCGATCGGAGGGTTTCCAACTTTGCTACAAAAATATTAGAAAGTCGTCCATAACATCCAACAAATTAAACTGACTTGTCAGATTTATCGTATCGCTACCGATCAGATTTATCGTGCACCAATCCCGTATACTGCCGTGTATACGGGATTGGTGCACGATAAATCTGATCGGGGTCCGGGCGCCTATTGCGTCGGGTGCCAGCTCAGGTATTATCTTCGTCATTTGACAGGGATTCAAAAATACGAGGCATCGTTTCCGGGTTTGTTTTGGTTTGGTTAATTAACGTGGATCTAGACTGCACTGTAGGCTATTGGCGACGGTTCGAGGCTTAACTCGAAGGAAAGAACCGTCATTGTTTCAGAGTCTTTCCTTCGAGATAGGGCCCGAACCGTCACCAATAGCCCACTGTGCAGCTCTAGTTTGACTTTATTTAATCAAACCAAACTATATGGGACTCACGATAAATCTGATCGGGGTCCAATGTCTTGACGCCAATTGAGGTTGCATTGGGTACCTGCTCAGGAGTTACCTCGTCATCTGACCATGGTTAAAAAATAACGAGGTGTATGTGTATGTATGTGGCTGTGTTTAGTCTCGTAAATGAGGACATAAATAGGCAGTCGGAAACGTACCCAAATCTATTCCAAAAGCTAAATATTAGTACGTAAACTTCAGTTTGAAATCAACAATCTCAAAAAGCGTGTAATAATAATGATCGCAAGTGCAACCTTCAGACTCAACGTAAGTAATATCATCTTCTAACAAAATGGACCACTTGGTCGTATAATAGTATCTTCCCAAAATCTTAAAACTGGCTCACAGCTCCCTATTGTGTCTTCCACGTCGCTAAATGTGAGATTCTCGAGTAATTTCTACCACAGAGAGATCGTTCCAGTGCACTTGTTTGCAATTAGTTGACTAATTAACGTTTAACGTCCCGGTAATGTGAGGCTTTTATGCAATGCCGTGAAGCGCGCTCGAAATCGTGTAGTTTTCCAGTCGCCGGTTTTCCTGTTGAACGGCGTCTATGAGGGTAATTAGTGGAAACAAGTATGTTTTTTACACCCATAATTTGAAGGAAGAATGTTTCACGATTCTTGAATCGGGATATTTAATCTATATGTATAAATTTTGTTATTTAAAATTTTGAGATTTCTATTGTGCAAACGTTCTGAGACATGACTTATAGCGTTTTACGATTATATATGGTTAATTAAAAATATACGTTTGGATTACACGAAGAAAAGTTTTGTATGTATTCAATAAATATCGTTAAATGCATGGGTGTTTTTATTTAAATCCTATTGTGTGAAGGCTGAAATATTTGACATTAAAAGTTTAACCATATTTTAGCATTTCTTAATAGGAAACGCTTTTTATATTCCATCAGATATTAATACCATTTTATTCCAATACATTTTTGTCATAGATATTCCTTCTAGTGATTTCCGTCGACAATAGCCGACTGGGCAGCTGTAGTGCGACGTTAATTAACCAAACCAAAACCTTCTAGTGACTGAGATTGGCTGTTGGGATGTAATTTGTCATGCATTCCTGTGTTTATTTTTACTATAGTAATCCAAGCGCACTATTTTCATTTTCGATATTGTTTTTCTATTTTTCTTATTATGTAGAGCAATAAGTCGTCTTTCAATTGTTGTTGCGTCGTGTAATATTGCGTGAAAATCGATTTACTACTTTGCTATGTCTTGCGAATTTCTTACAGTCGTATAACGATTTTCAAGTAATCAATTATAATGTTGCACATAATGCCTTATTTGATTCCATATATTATACCAGCGCTAACTAGTAGTCGTTTTCGAATTTTTTTAAATAATGTTCTTCCATTCGAATTCTTTCTTCTTGAACTTATCAAACATTTTTATTATAGTTTTTCGACTAATCCTGTTTTCTAATATGTTTTGTCGAATGCTATATTTGTGGCTTGGAACAAGAACGACTAATGTTAATATATTTGTTTTTTACTATTTTGAATATATCAATGTTAAACTTCTAAATAAAATTTAAAACAATGTCATCGAGCCTATATAATCCTTCTAATCAAACAATTCAGTGATTTCCATAACATTGTAACTAGGCTGAACCTTAAACTTTGAAGATATTTTTATCAAAACTGTTATTTATAACATTAATCCTTCTTGTTTCAAGCGACATAAAATAGGTTCAGCAAAAAACTTCTATATCTAAAAACGTATGAAATGTTGAACATCCGATTTCTCGAACGGATATTGAGTAACTTTTAATTCGTTAGATAAAACAAACTATATATTTATCAAATATATAGTAATATCTTCAGCGGGTTTCTCCAACATCTATTTTCATGTAGTATTACCCAAATATCAATAAGTAGCAGAGACAACTGATACATACACCGAATATATTACAGATTTTTATAGAATTCTAGAAAATAAGTATCCTCACTTAAAACCTAATAACTCTATTTTTAACCCACTGGCGGTATTTTAGCAATTGTAAAGTTATTTTCAATCTTTGGAAGTTTAGATATTTTTTCATAGGCGTGCACTTACGTATTTTTAACGAATTTTTAAGTCATTGTAAAGAAGTCGCCTTTAAGTTATACCTAAAAAAATTGTAAATTTAAGTATTTTTATGAGTTTAAATAATGGATGCATTGATGGAAAACCTGGAGATCCCTTTACGACGTGATATCACATCCAAGAGCGTCAGATGGTTAAAAATATTTATACAACATGTACTAAATTAAAATCTGGCTTTAGAGAATGTGTTTTCTACAACCCTGTAAACATTAAAAAAAAGCGACATAAAATTACTAACTTTTATACATCCTTAACTAATGCCGCATTTAATCGATTAAAACAGCTAGAAGGCAGACTCCAACACCTCCCGTTAACACGTCACGGTCATTTAAAATCAACGAAAACTCAACGCATTTCCAGCAATCTATTCGATTAAACGCAACAACTTTTCCGCACAAAAAACCCTAATACCACTTTATCATAAATCCCAACTCAACCCCCCCCCCCCCCCAAAGGTAAAAGTTAAATCTCGCCCACTACAAGCCGATCGTTTCGGCCGAACATTTCCGTAATTAGTCCAATAATTAACATACGGCGAAGCATTAATTTTCGTGATGAATTTCCAGGGCTCCGGCGTGCGTTAGAGAGAAATTGGGGAAGTACCCCGTTTATATATTTTATTCCGTGAAGTGCGGACTTGCGTATAATGAGCAGGGAAATACCGGCTTCCCGGGCGGGATGTTTCATCATCCGGGATATAGGACGGGATGGCGATTTAAATCGGGTTTGGGATCAAGTTATCATTCGGCAGTGGGTGGGCAGCTTGCTTTAAAGGGGAATCGTCAGAGGGGGGCTATTAATTTGGAGTTTGATTGCTAATTTCCGGAACTATAGTTTGGTTGATAATTTTTTGTGGATGAATAAATGTTTGTAGAATTAAAAAGAATACATTTGTATTATGTAATTTATTTACAATTTCTGGGGTGATAAAATACATTTTGGATTACAACACATTTTGAAATCCCCACATTTATATTTTAAATGCTTCTAGGCACTTCAATACATAAAAGCAATATTGTTTAAAAATTATATTGTTTAATTATTCATAATATAAATAACAGAGGTAGAATGAATTTGACTTTAATTGTTAAGTTATCATCCAGTAATGAAAATAAGTTCATTTTCAATAGAAAGGGTGCTTTTAGTTTTGAATTTTGATTTTTAATGTATATTAATCGATTTCAATTTATCACGTTATTTCTATAATGCATTGTATATATTTTTTTTACATTTGTTGTAGAATTAATAACATTTGTTGAATTGTGTTGTAAAATAGTAATAACTTTTGGGGTATTTTTTAATTTATATTTTTCCATAGGTTATTGTGTAATCACACTTTCAGATCAAATTACACCAACAAACTTTGAAAGGTTATAAATCGTAACAGAAAATCTTATAACCAAAAAATTGCTAATAATCTAATAAATTTAATTTATATAAATAATTTGTAAATAATGTTTAATTATTTAAGTATGTAATCTTGAAATATATATATTAATACATTCTGCTTTAAGTAAAATAAACAAACCCTAAATAATCTATTAACTACACAAAGAACAAGGTTTAATTTAATATTAAACAAGCATTGAAAGCGATGACAAACGTAACAAGCATAATTATTTGAATACACACTGTGTTAAGTTCAATAAAATAATTCTCAATAAGATATTGTGATATTTTCAACGTAAACAATCAAGTTAGGGATTAATGAAATTGGACAAGTCATGACAGAGTACTTTTCCTTAGACAGTTGTTTACTCAATTCATTAGCACCTAGGGGAGTAAATATTCCCAACCTGATTATAGAAGGCTGGAAACGACGGAAGAGATAGAGGGGTGGAGGGAGGGGATATGTCTGCTTGTTATTGACCTGTCTCCCAAACATTGCAGCTGTTAATTAATGCGACGGTCAACAAAATTGAATTGCAAATATTGATTTTGCTCTCGTCGCGACACGATCATTTGCGCGAAAGCACAAATTTGAGTAGGAATATGATATAAATAATAAGTTTGTTAAATTGACATTTGTATATATATCTGTCCTGATATTATAGTGCCAATAATTAACCAAAACAGACGGTAAAGGCCCGATTTAAAAAAACAATAAGTTTATTTGAAGTACTTTAACCGTTTGACGCTCAAGGCCGTATAAACACGTCCAAGGATCTTTTTTTAGTCAGTTTTTTCAGTCAGTATTAGTCAGTTTTAGATCAGTTTAACTTTTAAATTTATAAAAATACATTTTACAATATTTTTTTAATTCAAAAAGGTTTTGGAAACAACGTACAAACATTCTCTTTACAATTGAAAAAACACACTATATAATGGAACCTAAAATGTATTATTTACATTTTCAATCATTAAAATCAACTTTACAAATGCAACAATTGCTTGACCTTCAGGGGGTTAAGAAACATGTAATTGCTGTGTTTTCTGATACAATAATCAACCTAAGCAAATATAAAAATGCTCTTTTTAAAACATAAATGTATTTTAAATAAGATGGTGAAGGGGGTTTCTTAAAGTTTGTTTGAAATAATCCGGCATTTTAGTTGCAGTAAAGAAGCAAAATTAGTGACATCTTTTAAAAATTACATTTGTTCTCTCAGACCAAGTATATTTTGCATGGTTCTGTAAAAATGTGTCCTCAAACTTCTACTTAAACTTGTTCAGGTTCCTACGTATAAAATTGATGAGGTCAGTAAAACATACTATTAACCTTTTTATTTGTGTAGTTATTTAGAAAACCCTAATTATTATAATTTTAATATAATTGTTATAATTTAAAATTACTATAACAAATTCCAAAATAGAGAAATCGTATATGAATTGTTTTTAAATAAAATTTTTAAAAATGATTCAATTATGAAAGATAAATTACTATTTTGTATAATTGAAAATATTATTTTTTGACAAATTATTTTAAGATATTTTTTTGTTGTTTAGAGTTCCTGTAGCTTTTTAATAAGATAATATTTACATTAATACATATGTTTAGGCAAATTATTAATCAGTTATTTTATGCATATTATATATTTAAAATTATAGAATGTCTCTTAGTATCCATAAAAAACCTTAGTATAAGAAAAAGCTATATATTCGCTTTTCTCATAAAATTACATATAAAAAAGGGTATTGAATATTGGATGCGAAATATTTCAGACTCCTTCAAAATCGAAATATAAAATGGATTTTTGATCAACACGCGTAAGGATTTTTGACGACGGAAAACATTTGAGGGAAAATGAAGCATCCGATATAAAAGAGATTTAAAATGAAGGTCGATGATAATTTGCTTTCGTTGACATTTTACACAGTATTTGAGGTGGAAATTCTGACTGAAAATATGTTTTTTCTTCGAATAAGAGAAAGAAAAGAACCTCACAAAGTTGTTTGTCAACGCAGGGAATGAAATAAAGATGAGAGCTGTGTTTTAGAGCGTACAGTTTTAACGATTTTGTTGAAATACATATTTATGAGAATTTTGCTTTGAAGATACAAACTTCCCGCTCAGCTTTAAAATGTTAAAGATATTTTTAAACTAATCATTTGCCCCTAACTTTATGGCTGGTTATGTGATGGGGTTTTAAAAAGAATACGAAAACAAATTTTTGAAAGTTTTTTAAATACATACATATTTTTATTGTATTTTCTATGTGTTTTATTAGTCTATTTTTTTTCTATGTGTAGTGTTTTAGTTTTAAAACTTTGATGTTAACGAATTGCATAAAAAAATCATAGTAAATGAAAACATGTGAAAACATTTAGTGATTAATTAGGAATAATACGGAAACTATAATAATATTTATTTCTGTTAAATGAATTTGATTATTTTTATGGGAAATGTTACCGTTTAGATATACACAAAAAAGTTATAATTATATGTTGATGTCATTTATATTTTAACAATCAGATCATATATTATCGGCTTATTTTAACCCTCTAAACATGCTGGCTTCAATTGCTCATTTAACGTAACTAAAATTTTAATTTAATTTTTGTATATTTCAAAACAGTGCATGATTTATTAACCCTGGACGTGATATCACGCCCAGGGATCTACAGTTTCTCCATCAATGCACACAATTTTTAAATTTAGGAAAATACTTCATTTTACAATATCTATTTTAATCTAATTGTTTTAGGTGCACTGTGCAAGCTACCTCTTTACAATGAATTAGAAATGTAATAAAAAAAAGTGCACCCTTAGAAAAAAGTATTTAAACTACTAAGCAGTGAAAACCACTTTACAATTGCCAAAATCGCCTGAGCGTCAGTGGGTTAATCAGTGTTTATTTTTCGACTGCATCATGGTCCCAACTTTCTTCCATGCAAATATTATATAAAACACTTGAATTGACAAAATATGAAGCATAAAAAGCTATCTTTACTTACTAACTTCCAAATCTTTTTTACTCACTTTTTTGCAACGTATCTTTATTTTAACAATTTCACGACATACTAAATAAGCTGAAAAGCAATTTTCAGAAGCAAAAAAAAAATAGCTACCTTTCCATTTGATATAATTTCTAACTCCATTACAAACATACATATTTCCTGATAACATTAGAATGCAAAATTGAGATGTCAGCTTTGGAAAAATAATAACAATAATGCCTTCAGCTGATCAGATAACACCGAAGCTCGCAATTTCCAATTTCCCTCTTCTACTGTAATAACATTCAAACACCATTGTGAGCACAGGACGTCTCTTTTTATTAAAATAGATTATCCAGCGAGCACAGAAGTATCCCGAAAAATAAAACGGGCAATACTTTACCTTCAGCCCGATGTGTCATTTTACAGCCCAGTTATAAAAATGACTCCTTTTCCCGTAAGAATCGCTCGTAAACATCCGAGCACTTGACTGCTGCAGAGTTCGCTTTTCGAAAACGACTTACTTTCGAACATAAAGAGAATAAATTGTCCCCTCGAGAATCTGAAAAGGTGTCAAACTGTAAGGAAATCCCGGTGGCATTCCCCAGGAACTTATAGTTTCTAAAATAAGTGAAACAAAAAACTAGCATTAGATAGTCATGAAACTTGAAAGAAATTTCACTTTTGAAAATGGATTTCAGTTCTTGTTAGCAACTTTAAGTTTCCGTTTTTGGAAAGGTAGTGTGTATGTGTGCACTTCTCGGGAATTGTTTATTTTTCGAATACAATAGAAATGGGAGGAAATAAATTTAATATTTATGGAAGGAGTTTTGGGATTTTGGTTCGGAATGTCTTGTTATTTTTAGAAAACACTTTTGAAAATCACTTTCTAAATAAATAAAATCAAGATGTATATCTGATCCCTATAGATCTTTGCAAAATTGCGATCTTAAAATTTGTACTTAGCTGCGTTTCATGTCGAGAGAGCAAAACTTTTATACCTTATTGATGCTTTATGATAAAAGGTAAAATAATTGCACTTTCGAAATTTTGTTTTTTTCATATCAACTAAAAATTATATGTAATAAAATTTGTTTACTAAACATTTACTGCTAATGAAGTAACCACGAAAAGAAATATTAGTGCCTATTTTTTTACCTCATCTTTAGATCTCAATGGACTTATAGTTACTACAGAGAATTGTTTCTATTGTTTTCTAATTACAAAATGGAGAAAAATGATAAGAGTACATAAAATTAAGAGTTAAAACGGCAGAATACTTTTGATGTCTATCATATAAGTAATTTGTTTTGGACAAATCCCTGGTTTAGACCGTTATTGCTATTCTACTGGACTTTTTATATTTGAAAGTTTAATTTGTTTCCTAAAATTTTAAATAGTTTATACTGTTATACACTATTTTTATATTTTAATACTTTCTTTAATGAATTTGCCACGTATTCGTTTAGGTATACTTCTTTGTGGGTGGATGTGTTAATTATTCTAATATTTTTCGAGAAAGTTTTTCCTTGTTTAATTAATAAATATATACTTCCAAATATTCGCAACTTAAACATTATCAAACAAATTAAGAATAACGATAATTAGAATTAATTTTACCAATTGAAAAGATTTTCCATAAAATGTACACTGTTCGATATTTGACCTGAATAAGAATCCAACGTCATATGTGTACACAAAATGTGTACTTAAGTTAACAGTGTTATTAAATTTCATATTCAGATAATTATTTTTGTTGATGTTCGTACATGAAATTTATATGGAGGGAACTAAAATATTGTAAAATTTATAAGGCAAACAAGAAACAACATTTTAAAATAATAAAATATTTTTTTAAAAGTTTAAATTTAATCGAATGATATTATTGAATTAAGAAATCATTTGAAGTGATACTTCTAAACACAAACATGCTTTACTTTTTGTCATTTATTTCTAAAATTTCTATTTTGTCATTTTAATATTAATGCACGACACCATTCGAAGTGTCAATTAAAAGTTTTATAATTCAAACTAATTATAAATCCTTCTTTTATAATGTCTACTTGTGAAAAGTGTTTTATCTGCAGTTTGGTACTATTTATGAAATATCTATTTCTTTTACACAAAGTTTTTCGAATTAAAAACCAACCAACTTTTTAAAAGAAACAACCAAAATTTCAACACTTTTTTTTTATAAACTCTCGTTAATAATGAAAAACATCAAAGTTCAGCAACTATTCACCTTTGCCAATAATTATCCAAGGGTGAAACAGCATACCTCCAACTATTGGTAAATCCACTAAATATCGATACTGCTTGGAGGTAGAATTTCTTTTCAACATCGTCAATGTTTTTTATCTGAAAGGGATCATTTTGCGGTGCCTCTAACGACATTATTTTTTTGTCGTTATGGCCTGTCCTTTCCCGATTTCTTTCCTGTTATTAAAACCCTAACTAGAAATATAAGAGGAAAAAGTTATATTAATTTATCTGCTTGTGACAGCAAGATTCTTTTTAAATTGTTACTTTCAGGAAAGGATCCTTGAAATATTTCTTTTTGGTATTTCCTTGGACAGCTAAAGTATTTTTTAGCTATTGATTGTGATATATAAGTCTTTAGCCCACAAAACATGACCAAAGTTACTATATGTTCGATCTCCATGAAATTGATTTCAATAAAAATACTCCGTTTAGTTTTGTTTACCTTAGAAGGTTAAAGTATCTATCTTCTGCTTAGAAGATTGTAATTTTTAGTTGTTTTCTTTGTTAACGTTGCACTGACGAGCTGTTGCTGAAAGTTCATTTCAAAAGAAAGACCCCGGAACGCTGTTTCATAAATTCGAATCACATTCAGGCGACAAGACTGACACATAACAAAGTTTTGCACCGGATTAACGTAGGGACCTCTGATAACTCAACTGATATGATCTCCTCCAACCCCGTCTACACGCATTCTGATAATTTATTCAGCTTATAGTCAGCTAAATTTCAAACTTGATATTATGATAATCGTACAAGCAACGTCAAAGATAACAATTGCATGGAAAAAAATCAAGAGTTAAACTTTTATAGGGATAAATACTTACTATTTCCGCAAAGTGTTAACCTGGTAGACTTCATTTATCAAGTATTTTATTAAAACATATTTATTTCAATGCCTAACAGTAGATTGATTATGTGCATGAATTGTTTTTAAAATACATTTAGGTCACTATGTATATTCATAATTTACAATTTCTTTATAAGGGATCATGCGAGGTTAGTTTTTAGAAAATAGAACTGGACAAATCCAGATTAAACTACAAAATAATAATTTGTATAAAATATGAATACATTTTCATATGTATATAAATATTACCAAATAACAATGCCATGCAGCTGGAACATATACTATTGAAATTACCAAAATACATTTACCGTCTTAGAATTAAAATAATTATTTTAACAATTTATTGCAAAAATCATTTCAAAACATTTCGTAAAACATTGACATCCATCAACTCAAAACAATTCAAAGACACAACGGCAGATCCCTTTTGAAATGAAACAAAGGACGTAATCGCGAATGTTCCTGAATCAGCCTTATATTCGCAAACCGAAGCAGGCTGGGAACGATAGGGGGCGGGTTCTTGTTGACGTAGCTGTTCCCCTCTGAATCATGTTCGTGATTGGACGAGAAGCCCCGTGAGAGGACTCAGCAAACAGCAACTACCATCAAAGCATCTTTAAATTGTAGTCCCCAGTAATAGATAAGGGAAGTCTTTCGGAAGCAAAGGGAAATGCGGATCTTTATAAAATGGCCTTCTTCTGTACCGAGTTATTTTACAACAATAATTTTACTTAAGCTTCGGATATTTTTGAGAATTAAACGAATATGGAATACATTAAACTTGCATTTGTTCATGCTGGTGAGACAGTGGTTAATAGTGTGAATAGTTTAATGTTAGTTAAACTAATGTTTCTACGGAAGACGTAATTGGAATATATTGATGTGTTTGTAAATGTGAATCCTTTTATAAATACTATAAGTTGGAGCCCACGGCATTCTGATCTTCTTTAAAAAATTTTTTGGATAAGAATAAGGATTAAAACATTATACCCGTGTGAATTACGAGTATATCGTAAAACAAAATATCGTAATAAACTAAACACAATGCATAAATTAACTAACTTATAAATAGAGTCCTTTTACCGCCATCCATTTGTTATTAACATTAACAATAAAAATTTACTAATAGTAAGTAATAATTAATAATAAATTAAATAAATTAATACTTATTTCGTTTTATAAAATATTAAATATGCATCAAACAAACTATTTGTTTCTGTTCAATTGGTTATAGTTTTTGTTAAATTCGTTGGAATAGCTTATTTCCAAAATTGACCTTTTTAAATGAGAGCCCTATGGAAATGTTATTCATTGAAATTAAGCTCATCATTGAATGATTAACTTTCTATTGGTATATTTTGAAATTATTTACTATTATTTATCTGAATAGCTTCAAATATATTGGATTGTTAATGCATATTTAAGCCATTTTGTGGTACCATTTAATATTCTTTCTATAAAAATACAAATTTTTATACTCGCTTCGACTGATGTTGTTTTTTGCTAATACTACTTACTACAAAGCTGAAAATTAATTGAAAATCTTAATTAATTAAATACATTACATATGCTAATCCGTCCCTTTGTTTTATATTCTTGAATTTGTCTCGTATGAATTACATTTTTTATTTTAAATTTCCAACCAACTGTACTTGACATAAACATCGTGTGGTCATTTTTTTTACTATCTCTAATGCTCTCTATTTTCAATTTTTTGTAGAGTTTAATTAACTTAAACTTCTTAGAGACGGTTCAAAATACCTCCAACTTGCATTCTTGAAGGAAACTTTCAGTCAACTATTGTACGGCGAACAATTATTTTCTCCCAGGTTTTTTTTCACAGCACACATTAGCAGTATAAATAGTTTAATTAAATTTTCCATGCATAGTTAATGCGTTCTCGTTATATTCGTAACCCGCCTTTCCCTGATTCGCTTTCATTCGGTGTTTGTTTCGCATTTTTTTAGCATATAAATATTTATGCTGGTCTGTTTTTTAACAATATTTGGGAAGAAAAGATATGGGAGGTTTATTATACTATAATTACTAAAATAAGAAAAAAAGTTAGTTTTTTTGTGAAATTGAATATTAATAAAATTGAATCGATGTAGTAGTTTTTAAAGAATTGATAAGCATTTTATCTTGAATTGATCGAGATTTTAATAGAATAAATAAATGAGTCAGTGTGTATTCATATATAGTTTTGCAATTCAAACTTACTATGTTTGATAATCATCTGTTTGAAAGCAAAATTAACCTGGAGAAAAGTTTTTTTTATTTATGTGGCTCATAATAAATATCGGGTACTTCATTAAAAATACAAGTCACTGAATGTGACAACAAAAAATGTTAACCAGTTAAATCAAAAAGAAATATATGTCCAAACAAACATATAATTTTCTTCTTCTTTATTTTTAGAAAATTATCGGGCATTCTCCAAAGGCCCGAAAAGGAGCTGAAACATAAAATTGTAATATTAATAATATATATGAATATATATATATATATATATATATATATATATATATATATGTGTGTGTGTGTGTGTGTGTGTGTGTGTGTGTGTATATATATTATTATTCACTTCCTATTACGATTTCTAATAAATTATAAATTTCCTATTACATAGTAATAAAATAAGAAATATTTTCGTGATTTTAATTAGGGCTTTGGTGATAGCAGAATCCATTTTATGCATTTACAATAACATATCTAACGTATTAAATCTGAAATTTCTCCCAAAATCTAAACAAAGCTATAAACCGAAAAACTTGTATAGCAGATGTGTTAAGGTTATATCTGGTTTACATTGCTAATAAAATATTACCCAGCGACTCCCGAATATGCGCACTAGGATAAATACAAAATGTCACTCCTATCTTTACTTAGAAATCCCAGAATCTTTCAAAGACATGTATCTATTTTCATTTCGTCCAACAACTTGACAACAAAGCTTCAGCATTTGCTTTTATTTTTAAAATATGAAGCATGAAAAACATGAAGGAAAAGATGTACCAGAGAGAGAAAATTCGATAACAATTCTCAGGCTGCTGTAGGTTTTGGGACCCACAGAGCTGTCTCAGAAGTTGGTTCACTCCATCTGGGGGTTTATACTCCATCCCATACAAACTATCTATTCATTTTTTTCCCAAGCCCCCTTTTATTCCAATCATTCCAGCAAACCCATATTTTTTATTTATCTCTATTTATATTACATGGGATGGAGCCGAGAATTGTGGAGGACTGTGAAGGGCACAATATGATTTATGACCTCCTCAGGAATGTCCTCCACAAAACCGGGGGGAGAATTTCCAGGAGATCTGTCCGGAAGTTTTCGGGAAAAGCAGGGAACAAATGCAGTTTTCGGGAAAGCAGATACGAGCCGGGACGTTATCTATGTGAAGTTGTCCCTTGTGATCCGCTCTTGGAAACTGTAAATATGAAAATGTAGGAGTTTTGGCATTGATGTATAGCACCTGGACTGCGTTGTATAAAAGTTAGATTTTCGTTTGAATAAAACGGACTGCAGAGAAATGGGGCAATAAAAATCTTTCTTTTTTACCATGAGTTTTCAAGTAGCATTGCTAATATTAGGAATGTGTATAAAGGATTAAAAGCTCTGGTTGGTTAATATAATAACATTTAGTCTCCCTAATAAGTTAGTAATAATTTTGTATAATTCACAATGTTCACAGTTTACTGCAAATATCAAATTTCAATAAGGAAAACCTCATGACGTAGCTCACGAATTAAGTTAAATACTCATATTCTCATGATATAGAGATACAGTTCATTTTTTTCCTACAATAAGAATTAAATTTGTAATTTTGTATAATTCACAATGTTCACAGTTTTACTGCAAATTTCACTTATAACTTTAATTTATATTTCAAACTTGAAATATATAATTGTGTTTGGGTTTACAGATGCTAAGATTAGCTTGGACATTAATTAACTTGTACGTCAATTAGAATATGTCATAAAAATATTTTTATTTTAACAATGGTTTAACTAAAATATTTAAAAAAAACTTTCAACATTTAGTCCTTTTTATGAATTTTTAATTGTTTAATTGATATAAATAATTAAACAAGGATGGAGCAAACTTATTTTTATTAATATAAATTATTGTTTTAATAATTAATTTACGGTTAAAACTTATTTTATTAATATAAATTATTTATTTAATAATTAATTTACGGTTATTATTAGTTTATTTCATAAAAAATATTCATTAAAATATTCGCTTTGGCATGGAAACATTATTTAAATTGGATATTATTCTCCATTGCAGCTAATTTAGTTATATAAAAGACGATATAACTCTCATCCCAGAATTTCAGTGGCACAATGATTTATGACTTTCTACAGACTATCTTTTATAAAAAAAAATTTAAGTCACTAAGAATTGGGAAAATAAACACACCAAGTGTGTACACGGATTCATCCTTGAACAAATTATGAGAAATTCGTTATTTTCCTGCAGTGATTAATTACACTTGGTTACAAAAAAATAGCATTTAATATATAAAAAAAAATTGGATTTGTTATTTAATCCATTAACGTCAAATAATTTGGTGTATTAAAAATATATCAAAAATATTTTTACTTTATATAAATAACTTTATTTCACTCCGTATTTTTTCTTCTTATCAATTCTTTTGACTTGCATTTTTATATCGCTTGTGAAAATGCGGATATGATGTATATGCAGATTTTAGTTAGAGTTGAACATACCAATATACTTCGTTTAATATTTTTATCATATTATTAGCTTATTAATAATTAATTTTTAATGTTACACTTATTCAGAAACCGCATACTGTATCCTTGACTTATAAGTTCTAAATTTTAATTTTAATTTTTGTTTATCCTATAATTTAAAAGTTGTGATACAATATTAGTATAAAGTGTGCAAGTATGTTTAATTCTATTTCCTAGAAGAATATTGCAAATATATTTAGTCTTGAATTAAATATTTTCCTTATATAAAATGAAATAGCTAATCGATGTTGTAAAAAGGGAATACTTTATTGCAAAGTAAATTAAAAAAAAACAATATTTAGTTATTTAATATTAATTAATGAAAAATAAGTTGAATGTACTCCCAGAGTTTAGGGATTTAGCAAAATGTTTACTGTTCATGAAAAACAAAACAAATGTGCGCCATTAATATGAAGCGCAAAATTCATTATTAAAAACTTATTTTCAACTAATACAAACAAAGTTTTACCTCGCATGTGTTTTATTAGTTCTATTATGAAAAAAAAAAATCTGGATAAACTTATTTTAGGAATCAAAAATCTAAAATTATATGTCGAGTTATTGTATTACGATGTGTAATTTTTTTTAATTGAAGTAGCATGTGGTAGGAAAAAATGAGTACAGTTGTCAAATATTCGTAAATACTTTTTTAATTAAAATATATTTAGACCCCTGCTGGGACTTTAGAGGTGTTAAATTTCGTAAAAAGTTTTACTTTATAATTTTTTTTATTTTCTTATCTGACTTTCATTCGCATGTCATTAAAACGAGTGTTTAATAACATATTTTGTTTGCAAAATATATGTTAATGCCATATATTTAAGCTCGCCAGGCAGTTCAAAATTTTAAATATCGTTAAACATTTAAAATTTTAATATATTTTTTGGCATTTTTATGGATCGGATTTTCAATTACCTGTACTGTAAATGGTTGCATATTATGACCCTACAAATTTAAAAGAATATTTTTTAATATAGTATAATATTTAGCCTCTCCTCCCTAGTCACGAAGCTTTTGAAATTTGCACTATGTGTAGTTATTTTAATGCAGTTCAAACCTGTGCCAAAATGTTGACAAAATAACTGGGATTTTAACTAGAAGAGATGGATGCAGCCAAATTTTAGTCTGCTCACCTTACCCAACCAAACCCACATCCCAACTAATTATGGACAAGTGTTCCAACGAGTGTCGGAACGTCAATGCTGTGTGTATAATGTCATAGCAGATTTTTGCACCACAAACTGATGGCAATGCCTCGGTCGCTAACTTGACTGACCTTCATACAGCTTATGTATAGCATGTGAGATTCCATTTGTAACTTTCAATAACATATCCCGTTTTTAAAAAAATTTCAAGTTCTGCACTGGATATATGTTTAGTCACAGTGGATATATTCCGTACGTGATAAAGTCTGAAAATTGATTAGTCCTGCATAGTCATTTGCCTGAAAATTGAAAGGTGGAATGATGAAATCATGAATTGTTTCGTTAAGAAGTGTTCAGGCTTTTAAGATTCTTCTAAATTCTAATTTTCTCAGATAGCGTCGTTTGTCTGTTATCATGGCAATCAGCACATTGTATGGGTGACAATAAAACCATTACTTTGAATTATAGGAGCGAATACTAATTTCAGCTAATCGCTTAAATATCTTAAATAGTGTATGACTTCCCGAAGATGTCATACACCGGTTATGCATATGCATAAAGGATCAGTTTCAGTGACAAACCATAGTTTTGTATACATTTTTAGAATAAATTCCAAAATTGTCTTAAATTCAAATAATTGATCTGCTGTACTAATACATATACGAAGCACGCTAAGCTACCTAGCATAAAAAAGCTTACCAGGGATTATATTGAACAATTTCCATAAAATATCGCTTCACAAATCTGATATAAATATTTTTGTCAATATTTAGTTTATCTACATCTACTGTAGGTAGATTAACATCAATTCTTTTAAATGGTAGTTGCTCAGATGTGCAAGGAAGTTTTTCTATGGGACCACAACATGTACGGATGGTTTAATGGTCAACCAAAAACGTATTGAGTACAATAATAACATGTAAACGACGCTATGTAAGAAAATTATTTAGTTTTAGAAAAATACCGAACACTTGTTAATGAAACAAGTAATGATTTTATCGTAACATTTCTAAATTTTCAGGCAAATGACTATAGAAACTCATTAATTCGCAGAACCTCCACCCATAATAAACATACAGTGCAATACTTGAAGAAATGCTAGATGTTATTGATAGTAACATGTGAGATATTCAATTACATACACAAGATGTCAAAAGGATAGCGAAGTTAGTAATAGAGGCGTCATCATCTGTTTGAGAAGCAAAAGACGTGATAGGTTTTATACCAATTACATTGATGCTTTTAAAGTAAATGAACAACTTTGAAAACAATGCAAAATTTAAAGGGAAAGCCTCCAAGTATCAATAATATGAACACTTGTCCATATTTGTTTGAGTGGAAAGGGTGAAATTCGACTGCCGCCTTATCATGGTAAACTCTGGATTATTCTGTCAATATGTTGGTAAAATAGGCGGATGACTACTTAAAATATCAAAAAATTTCACATTTTCAAACGCAATTTTCAAAAACTTAGTGAATGTGGGCGGGGAAAGAAGGGGTTGAGAAAACATTATACAATATTATACAACCATTTTCATAACAGGCAATTTAATATCTGATAAGCAAAAAATATTATAACTTTAAATGTGTACTAAAATTTTAATTTTTGAAGACTTGGGGAGGATCTAAATATATTTGAATTTTTAAAACAAATACAAACATTGTATATAAATACTCATCTTTTTCCACAATTGGCGATTGTGTATACAAATTATTGTTTAAATCACCAATACATGATGAATGTTCATATGTATAGAGACAGTTTTAACATTTTATAACAGATAAGTTGTAATTTGAGTGCAAACATTTACAAAAAGTTCTACTTTAACACGTTGACTGCGGAACCCTACAGACAATAAAAGGAAATGTCTACACGTTGTGCACAACCACCGTCAACCTGTTAAATTAACAGCGGTGGACACTTATAGGTCAGTGTTGCACATGGAAGAACATTTACAGTGGTACACCTTAAATGGCAGATCCGAATATACGACCATGGCGATATTTTTGACATAGCTGTATTATGCGTTTTGCTTTAGGTCAAAAGGTATCACGATTGAATCCCAGTCAGTGTCATTCGTTGCATTGATGACTTCGGACTACGAATTAACGCAACCTTTACATAGGGACTTGGGGCACAATCTCCATGTGAACAACTACTGAAACTTGCAGAACATCAATCGCTACCTACGTGATCAACACCTCACGATCATCCACCACAGCTACTTTCTACAAGTGATAACGCGTCACCCGACTGACAAATTTGAACACCACCAGACCCATGTGACAACACATCAACGAGTATATGGCCCACGATGTCACGGGCATTTGGTCATAATACATTCACAGTAAAGAGTGCGTGCGGCGGTACATCTTAATGTCAGATCCGAATACACAATGATGATACTAGTTCTTCTATGGCTCAAACGGTTACACGTTCTAAACCTAGCCAGTGCGTTTTGCTGTATATTTATAGCGATTTAGCAATGATCGACTCACTTAAATTGTTTAGAGCTGCATAAAAATAAATTAAAATGTACCACCTTAATCAAGTGTCAAGAAAAATATTCCGAAACATCTCATGGTAATGTCAGTAAATTAATTTATACAAAACACTAACTATCAATGAATTTTTGAAATTGCAAAATTGTTTCACGTTTCAGTAGTTTAAAAATTTTTCGAGTCGTATTTTGCTTAAATATTCATAAATGTTTCAGAGACAGCTATTAATTTGTATATCAAATCATTGCCATAAAAAATATTGTAAAATAGTGTATGTTAAAGTGCATTACTAGTGAAACTGGTTATTAAACGGTTTAAAAACTTGACTTGGCCAACTGAAACTTGCTTTTTTTTAACTGAAGCTCTCTATAAATGGCGAAATCATGCTATGCTACGCAACTCAATCTTTATAACATAATCTAATTTCCATAATATTAGAAGAAGAAAAAATATCCACTATATTCGACAATCAAAATCCCAAATTCAATTTCAATCCCTACAACCTTATCCTTGGGATTTAGTCATCGGCTAACTAACCTCAAAAGCCACACCTCAAGGACCACAGCATTCCATCAGCTTTAATAAACTTCCAACTGCACGACCCCGTCACCTGCATTCCTGAACGCCTGAATGGGGTAATTGGCGCCAATCCCCTAACCCCCAGAATAAAGAGTGGAGCACCTCATGCGAATCATAATTATTTATGGAGGAAATTAGGCACTGCTATGGACCCGTAATTAATTTATCTCCAGGAAATGAGAGCTGCGGGTAGTGGACACCAGGTGTCGCTTTGAATTATGCGTTTGAGTATACTAGGCTGCGGGATCTATTGTCCTCTGAAATATTTACGGAGTTGCTGAAATGGAATAGTGTATGTTGGTCGATTGTCAAAGGTAAATGCTTTGACAGGAATACTTCTTTAAATGTTGATATAATTTGAAGTTTAGAACTATATCATTTGTTTTTAGGATAAAAGGAAAGCAATAATGAATGGTTTTAAAATGGAATTATTGATGTTTTCACTAATTGCTTTGAAATAGTACCCGAGTAGTGTTAGTTATAAATAAAATAAAATGTGAGAGAAGTCACTAATTGTTGGGAAATGGTTAAAGTATAGTTCACAGAATAGTTTATTATGTGTAATTAAACAGCCAAACAATGCCCATCGTCCAGCAATTTATGACCACCTTATGTTTTCTAACGTTAAACTATTATAGTCTTATTAACTCTTATTAACTTCAAAATATTATAGTCTTCGTCACAAAATTCGTCTGATACATATGATGGCCTTTTTTATCGTTACAAAAACATCCTGAAGGTTTAACACGGCAAAGTGAAGTTCAGCATCGAATAATAAACCCACAACATTAAGTTGAAAAGTCTGTGTTTTCTTAAAGCACAGCAAAATATAAAATAGTATAATATATTTCTGTTTTTGTAAGTTCATAATATACAATTAAAATAACCAATTAATTACGATTATGTTTACCAATCAATTTTTTTTAAGTAGCCATAATTATTTTAAAAAAAACATTCATAATATTACATTTTTATGTGTTTCTTGTTTAATTTTTGAATGCTTAAGGATATTCTTTAAAATATTTAATTTGTATATATAAAGTTAAAGCAATGAATCATTTTAATAGCACATTTTTCAGGTTATGAGACATCAGTACACATGTTTTAATTAAATATTATATTTATGCTTTCTTTTTTTAAATTTATAATATGTATGTTTTAAGAAAAATATAATAAAATAATACCCTTGCTTTTTTACAAAATTACGTTTTTTAATTTAATCCGTGCCTCTACTCTACCTACTGAAATAACACATAAAATCTATTCAACAAAATTCTGTAATTCGTTATTCAAAAGCCTCTTTAAAATCCTATTTAAATTCACATCCACGCAAGAAAGGGAGAAAAAGCTCCAGGCTCAAAAATCCCACCATCGCTAATGAGAACTAGTTACACATCAAACTTTTTTCCCCCACGAGATTTCATAAAACTTTCTTTCGCCAAACCACTTCCTTTTCGGAAACTGCTAGAGTATATATCTCTCCTCGAAACTATCGATCCTCGAAACAAAATGAGGAATTCATAAAATAAGTGTCG
Source organism: Troglohyphantes excavatus (assembly GCA_963932185.1). Lineage (NCBI taxonomy): Eukaryota > Metazoa > Arthropoda > Arachnida > Araneae > Linyphiidae > Troglohyphantes > Troglohyphantes excavatus. The sequence continues at coordinate 63,843,923 of OZ010668.1, read as the reverse complement.
AATTCACGTGCATGTTTTATCCCTGCAACGAAGAAAAAAAACTTCAAAAAGTGAAAGTTCCAATTTCGAAATCGTTTTTGAGTTGGCGACATTTGACAAGGAAAAAAAAGGAATTGCAAAAAAGCCACAGGGAATAATCGCAGTAGTAAAATGGCGGACAAAAAATTGTATTTCTTCTCTTTCCTAAGAAGTTACAATTCGTCTCCAGGCACTAAAATTCTCTTTTCTCTGTAATAGGGGAACGACAAAGAAAAAACTTATATATTTCATCCAGTTGAGTTATAACGAAGTCAGGGTTTTATGGACATTGTTTGAGATTTCATTCCTAAATGGCTTTCAGCGAAAGGATTTGGAAAGAAATGTTCGTCTAGAAGTTTGTCTTTTGGTGAGATTTCGATTCGTGAATTATGCAGAAATATCACTTGTTGGAACTGGGTGTTGAGTAGGCGGAATAATTCTTGTCTAAATTCGGAATAAATTAATAAATAAATTATATTTAAACAGTTGACCTTACATATAATTACTCTACACATATCTTATTTGAGTCTGTTCTCAAATTCGTGCAAATCGTCCAATACTCAAACGAAAACATAATTAGAATCTTACCTCGAAAAAAAAAATGATGTGAAAAACGCATAGATATTTGTATATTTTTGTTACTAGGAATATGCAGTTAATATTAACTTCGACTTAAAATATGCTTAATTAAATTTAGATCCGTGAGAATTTGTTTTTACTGGACTCCGATATTATTAAAATCGTAAAATAACATAAATTTCCATTGGAACTTGTAGATTATTTTTGTCACTTCAAAGATATAAGTTAGGGATACAAAAATTTCCACGTTCTAAAAATATAAAAGTTCAATTTATTGATTTTTAATCGACTTCTAGAAAGAAGATCGTTATATGCACGATACGTTTGTACTTATCCTTAGCTTTCCATGCCTACCCAAACATGATACAAATCTTACATTTAGTTTTATGGTACTTTCCATTAACCAACTATTTAACTAAAATGTATGTATTACATCCTCCATTCAACGATATCTTATGATACCTGTACGATATGATCGTTATAATGAAATTTCTCTGCCACGAATCAATTATAATTTATATATGTCCCCAGTGTTCGATTTCTAGAAATAGAGGTACCGGAACTGTAACCTTCCGTGGGGTGTGGGAGTGCATCAGCCATCAAACCCAAGTTGGAATCGTAATATTTTTTTCATAAAGAGAGGTACCTGGAGCGTTCCGGGCTCAAATAGAGCCCTGTATATACCAACAAATCAATTAGATTTTTTGGGACGATTTTTATAACATATAATGTGGGTAAAAATGATCTCTTGTAGATACATTTTAGTAATTTTTAAAATTTAGATTAAAAAAATAACTTTTTAATATTATTAAATTATTGTTTTTCAAGTGAAATATGTAAAATATAAATCTATAATATATTATAAGTTTAGTTTTCAAGAATTATTTGCGAAATTCTGACCTATATGCAACTTGGCCTGTAAGCAACGACATGCCTTAATTTCGAGATTGAACCCCATCGCTGAAACATCATGATAACTTTAAAAAAAAAACGTACTCTATTTGATAAGTTATAAATAATATACTTAATTTATTCGAGTAATATTTTAGTAAACATATGTGATTATTTGCGCTTGAGACAATTCATGTATTTCTATCTTAGATATATTTTCATATCCCAGTGAATAAAGTTACTAAACAAACAACATATTCGAAATTTCAATATGTACCTTTGTCAATCCCTCTGAATCAAACTTCATTTCTATCACAATTTCCACGAAAGTAATTTGCAAACAACTGCTGTTTGAAGTGACGAGTACACCAAGAGAATGCGAACAGAAAACTTTCCTTTAAAATATTCCTTTGATCGTCACACTGGTATTTTTATTGCGTTTTCCTTAAAATATTCCATATAGAATACTAGTTTAAATATAAACACTGATTTTTAAAATACGAAAAGAAGGAATATTTTAACAAGTTTTTTTTTTGTATTTTGGAAGTTTCCTGTCTTTTTGAATAACATACATATTTTACATACTTTTGATATTGCGATCTGGGATCAGCTTATGTTGGCATCAGAAGCGCAGATCAGAAGAAAAGGTAATCAATGTACTTGTATTACCGCTGAAACTGCGATTTCTTTTAAGAAGCGCTTCAGTGTATGGTATCGTGTTGATCTGCGAGAGATTTCAAAGAAAAATATCCGAAACAGTTTTCTTATTTGATTTTTATTTAAAAAATAATAGTTGCATTTAATAAAAAAATTACAAAGGGCACCAAAAAATCTTGTATAAAAATTATGAGTTTTATAAAACTTGATTCAACAATTTAAAAAAAAAAATTCAATATCTTAATAAAAATAGGAAGTAATGCAATAACATATTTTCTCTATTCATATTTTCATTTGAACTTGCAGCACAATTTTGCTTGCACTAATCTCGTCATCTGTTTGTCGATCTTTATTGATGTAACTTCATAAGAATAAAATAGTTGTTCTAAACAAGTATAGCAATTTTGAGTAGTTCTTCTTTATACAATAATACTTATTTGGTGTATTAAAATTAAATATGTTATATATTAATGTACGAAACGTTTTACAAATAATCTTACTCTTTTTGGAATAAAATGGATGTAAAATATTTTATAGCAATAAAAATAAATAATATAATATTTTTAGCTAAATGAGCTAGAAAATTAAATTGTATTAATAAGTTAAACATTAATGATTAAATAATAGGTTAAGGATTAACTGTTAATTAAAGCAGATGGAAATATAATTAATTTTACTTATTTCTTAGTAAGCTTACATTTTTTATTAACTTTTTAATTGAGTATTTACCAATAATTTTTATGACCTTTACAAAGCTTTCTAACCCATTACAATTAGGTGACTATGTTTTCTTTAAATACTTTTTATTTGTATAAGGGCATTATTAAAAAAAACTGGAATGAAGTAAAATATAATAATCCGTTATTATTAATAAACATTACCTAAGCACCAAAAAAAACATTTCTTCGAATATATCTGCAAACATACAATGTTAAAGGTATACATTTTATCCTCCTAGTTTAAAATCGTTTACAAAGTAACCTCTCCACTAAATTATCGAAGATTGAAATTCGATTTCGATAACGTGGTATTAATATGTCAAACTCGGAGGGCCGATCTTATTTATGGATAGCCACGGAATCCAATATCCCTTTTATCGATAGAAGCCTTTTTTATATAGAAGAACACGCTATTTTTTCTTCCTACTTTTTCTGCAATCGTTGATGCTAACTGTGACTTTAGTCTGAGTTTGGGCAATGGAATGGATCGTGGATCTTTCAGTGCGTGCCATTATCGGTCGCAATGGCGTATTATTTCGATGGCACCGAATTCTGACAGCAGGGTTGCCGGTACTGAATTCGCCAAGTGAAGAAGAAAAAGTCGCCAATATAAAAAATGACACCGGTGGTTAAACCGCATATAATTGGAAAGTGTTTATTGAGTAAGTATCACTTTGTTATTGGATACATGTAACACTTTATTATTTAAATTTAAAATAAAATAAAAATATATTTGATTAAATATATTTTACGAGGATAAACCAAAACGTTCGGTGACATGGGGTAATGTTCCTGTCCTTGGACAGTTTAAAATACTGACGTAATACCCTTTCAAAATAGCTCTTAGAGATGATACTCTTTTTCCAGCGCTTTTACAGCTTCTGGAAGCCATCTTTTTGTAACTACCAGTGATGTCCTGCAAGGCTGCGCTTACATCATCTGATGACGCAAAACGGCGACATTACATAATTTTTTACAGAGTGCAGCAAGTCAAAATGGCGGGCTTAAGTCCGTGAATTGGTAGCACCCGACGATTTTTACCAAAAAAAGTTCTTACCGTAAGCGACGGATATGCAAAAGAATTGTCTTGGAGAATATACCATTGTAAATTTATCTAGATCACAAAACGTGAATAGCTTCCTGCAAACAAAATAACTTTAAAGATACTTCTTGACTTCCGGAAATAAGATTTGAGTGAAGAAATCCGTAATAATATAGAAAAACAACTTTAATATGCCATCACTGAGCATCAAAGAATCAACCAACATATAATTTCGAAAACCCTTTATAATTCATGTCCCTTTATAAGTAGTGCTAATAAACTCCTCTATCGCCGTAAAATATTCAACTTTATATTATAAGTTTCAGGTATTTTTTTTCTTTTTGTTGAACCACATCCAATTACTATATAGCTGTGTAGTTATTGAATGTGGTTCATTATGTATGCATATCAATTTAGTTTTACATATACTGAGGTGACGGTAAAGGGGGGGGGGGGGGGGGGGGTGAACCACGATTTTCGGTTATGATTGGAATACTTGAACCGCGGGGAGCGTGGGGCGTTTTGATTACGCCAACCACAATGAGTGTCTTCCTCCGAAAAATAGTTGTTTTCAAAAGGTTTCAAAAACATATTTGAAATCATTTTTGTATCTCGCACTAAACCTAACGTGACGTGTTTTATTATCTAACCTTTTGTTTTTGCCGTCGAAGGAAAAAGATCGCCAATCGGGACCGTAAACAAGGTGCCTGAAAACATCTATTGAACCATATATTAATCTAACAGAAAATTCTTAAAATTTAACCTGCATTATTTATTCTCTAATTTTTTTCTTTCGAGATCAGGTAGTTATTTACTAATTTTAAAAAAAAATGTTAATGACTGTTTATGTAAGTAAAAAATTATTAGTGAAGATTTCATTAAATTCAATGATAACTAATGCCGTTTCGTTATTTATCAACCAACGTAATCCTGTTTTCTTCAATGAAAACTAATAACTTTTTAAAATTTTGTAGGGAGGGGGAAGTTTTTGAAATTATGGTGAGGGGAGAGGGAATTTTAAAATTTGTGGGGGGGGGGGCGCGATTTTTTTAGGTTTGTTTTTGGGGGGGAGGTGGAGATGGGGAAAGGAATGATTCCCCTAATGGGTGACGGATAAAATAACCTAAGGAAATGAGTCGCTCAGTTACTGAACGCCCCCCCCCCCATGAAAATTCTGTACCTACGTGCCTTTAATATTTCGGCCGGTGGGAAAAGACTTCACTGGTTATACAGCATAAATAATCAAACATAATATCAAATCTAAATTCGTAAAGTGCAATTTTTCATTGATTGACTAAACAGTGTTTTAATGTCACCAAAAATTCAAATAAGGCTATTCCTCGCCAAATATTGCATCCCTAGGCTTCAATGAAAGGTTTTTCGCAGATGGTACAGTCGGTTTTCCATTTGATGTGGAAAGACATATAGAAAAGACATTCTCTTTCTTTCCACAACATCTGCTTTTGGCATGTTATAAGCTTTATTTTATGGCCAAGAGACTACGAACAAAAGTCCTGCAATGATTTTAGTATTTTTATGTACAGTTTATAAGGGAATGCGCAAGATGTAAGCTAGTTTTTATTATTTTTCTGATATCTCAAATTACTGAAATAGTTTTAAAACTTCGGAGATTTCTACGGGTACATTTTAATTGCTTTAACCTTCAAAATTCTAATGATGCAGGATAATCCTTCATAATATTCTTTTTGACGTTTTTAACGGTGATGTTAATACTAAAAGTACTTAAAATAATACACATTAACACTAAATTTTTTAACTGGAATCCTAATATTCATCCCGGATTCCCACACTATCCACAATATTTTTAATTGAAATTCATTTGTTTTCAATTTAAAGATTACATAAAACGTGAATGATATTTATTCAAAGTATAGGTCATTTATTGAAAATGTCGCCTTCTCAAGATTAGTTCAAATTCCAAGAAAAACAAAATTATCTCATTGGGACTCTATGTAAACAAACAAGAACATATTTTAAATTAAATTTCATATTATTCGTAATATTTAATAGCTAAACTGTATAATACTTTATTCATTTTTTTTTAATATTGTGATGATAATTATAAAAGTTTATAAATCGATATCTTCACACGTGTGGTAAAATATTCTCAATAGTTTCTTAAGTCACAAACTTCTAGTTCACACATAAATGTCTATTTTAAAACATATGAATTAAATTTTTTAATCTATGTAATTTATTTTCATTTATGTACATGGTTTTATTTATGTACATTGCGTATGTATAAAATTTGCTATTCATCATTATTTTTGCAAAATTAGATTTGATAGAAAAAAAATATTTTTCTTTACTGATACAGTTAGAAGATCAATCAAGAAGATTTTTTAATCATAAATTTCAAAAAAAATATAAATAAAGGAGAATTCGGAAATTTTTATATTTTTTGCAAATAAATATAAATTTGACATGGTTATTATTAAATATTTACCTTCTTTTGCTCTAAGATTTTAATTCAAATAATGTGGTACATTTTCAGTACACATAGTGCTGTTTTATACGAAAACTAACATATTACCCATTTTCCCACTCACTGACAAATAAACCTCGGAATTGTAAAAAATGAAATTTTTTATGAACATACTTTTAAATTTACAACAAGAATTTACACTTAACAATGTAAGAAATGCCTAAAATTATTCGATGATTGGTTTTTGTATGCATGAAGATAATGTTTCTGTATTGTGTTATCTTGTATAGTTCATGATAGGTTTGTGATATCCTGTATAGTTCCTCTTCATGCTCATAGACTGGATATCACTCGCAGGGATTTCCAGTTTTTCCATCAATGCATCCAGTTCTTAAAATCATAAACATACTCAATTTTACAATATTTTTTTAAATCTATTTATTTTGGCGTAACTTAAAACCGACTTATTTACAATGAAATAAAGTTTCACTAAAAATATATTAGTGCACACTTAAGAAAAAATATTTAAATTTTAAAGAGTGAAAACAACTTTACAATTGCAAATATAGCGCAAGCATCAGTGGATTACAGCTCATTCTTAGTTCTGCACATAAGTATTTGTTACTTCTACGGCATTAAATAAATTCTCTAGATAAAATACTAAGAAATATCTAAGTGAAATATATCGAGCATTTGCACGCAATAATAATGGCAAAGTAACAAATTTAATATCCGATACCAATTCAACTTTTTAAACCCAATACAATTTTGACCCTTTACATCAGCACCACACCGAAGACCACATTGAAAACAAACCAATCAGGAACTAGACTGGATAACTCAATACCGAAACATTATCTTCCTGCAGCCAAGAAACTTAAATAAAAGAATCACTGTTCGAAGGAAATGGAACCGTTTCCATTTATTCCCAACTGTTGCTACGAAGATCGATAAGACAACTGTTGCCTCGGTCTTTCCAAATCACACTCCTAGGGAAATGAGATTGAGATATATGGTACACAGAGAGGAGATTTTGTACCATAGTACAACTGGGGAAATCTTTAGTACGTGTGTCTAAGAATACAAAGTTGAAGTTGGAGTAGTTTCGTATAAAATGTACTTGGATTTATGGTGCAGGTAGTGAACTGTAAATGTATATTTTATTGATATAATTTCTTTGATACATGAGGTCATGTGGATTATGACACATGCTAATAATAAGGCAAAATATTTTATGATTTATTTTAAAATTACACAAGGATAAGGAGGTAACATTTTATACTGAAATGGCATGTTTTTGATATTGCAATATGCATACATCTTTTATATATAACATAAATTTACAACTGCGATTTATTATTTGCACTTCAAAGTTGTTGTTTTTTTAAAGTAGCACATATACCCTTTCCTTAAAGATATTGTTTTACTTTATAAGTAATTTTATTAAAACGTCAAATATTTTAATATATGCGAAACAATTTTTGTTACGATAATTTGACAAATTGAATTTATTGCGGGCCAATTTCACATATTCTTTTTTTCAAAAATACCGGTATTGCTACCATTTGAAAACGTATAAAACATACATTCTAAAAATGTGTTTAATGTTAATTTATTTGATAACAAATAAGTTTACTTCCGCACCAATTATTTCAATTAATTTAATGTACTGAAAACTATGGAGATTAACAAAACTAAAACAGGTAAATTCCTAAGCATCTTCTGAAATACCAAACCCAAAACCCACTCCCCTGATTCCAAAATTAAAACAAAACTTTTGCAACCACCCCAACACAAACTTTGAAACTTGCAAATAACTCAATCCCACATCAAATTTACCCGAGCATACCAAAGCCTCGGGCATTCTTTGAGAATCTAATGCAAATTCTTCCTTCACCCTAATCTCCCCCGGACTTATCAGAAGACATTAGCAGAAGCATTTACATACATCTTTGCTCAAAGCAGGCTTATTAATTAAGGAAATACGGCATTGTGTGGGCCTTAGAGTTGGCAATGAAGCATAGGTCCTTGTTTATACCGGGCGGATAAGCTCCTGGAATCCAGTCAGTTCTATTTAATTATAGGATAAGTTTATCCCTAATTAATCCTTTTAGCTCATTTTTCCTGTAAATATCATTTCATTGTACTGTTTAATGTAATAAAATGCATTTAAAGATGTGTAGATAAAAAAAACTTTTCAGTTTTAGACCTTTTACGTTATTTATTATTGTCTTATAAATTAAATTAATTTAATTAGTTTAGTTAAATTATTTCATTAATGACAGAATTAACGTTATAAGTTAAGTTATATTTAAAATGTATGTATTGATGAAACTGTAAAAAGGAATTTTCTCTGCAAGGTCTTATTAAAGTTGTTTATATATTACAAGAAAAATCATAGATATAATCGCTATAGTATAGATCTGTCATCTTATACGCAAAGAAGTGAGGTATCAAAAGAACGATAATTTTCCGGATCACTGGTGAATCGTACATTCTTCACATACATATTAATGACGAGTTTAAAATAATTATTGAATTAAGAAGCATCTTAATTTTTTTTTTCAAAATCTAGCTATAACATGCCGTTGTAGCTCGGTCGGTAGCACGCTGGACTTTGAAGCGATAGGTTTCAGGTGGTAGCCCGGAGGGAACCAGTATTTTATTTTAATATGTATGCTTTAACGGGTCACTCAGCAACGCTAGGCCTAACTGCTAAATAGTTTATATTTCCATCACATCCCGTTTACAAAATCCAGGGTGTATGAGAAGTATCTTTGCAACTTTGACATGCAATAAAGCCTGAAAAAATAAGAGGAGATAAGTTATGTCGTTTGAACATGTAACAGCAAAACAGAAAGTTTTATTTGTAAGCAATTTTTTAAGAAATAAATTTTGTATTTTTTTTAACTGTGCACAAATAAAAATTCATGTATTGCTGTTACAATGTAACATTTACAAGGAAGTTAGCTATCTTATTTATTTTAAGTTTTGTTGTGGTTCTTTCATACAACCGAAACAACTGCTCGGTCTTGAGTGTTACTTTATACAGACCGGTAGAGTAACGGCCTAGAAAAGCGGTAGACCGCGCATCGCTACATTGGTAACCTCGCACAACGAACACAACGCAACCTTCTGAACTACTCGTGGCGCCATCTCCATCCAATCACACGCAACTTCACTTGCGACTCACTGCAATCATCATTAGTACCTCCGTCCGACACACTGAGATGGGATGTGCTGTGGCGGTCATTTCATATACCTAATACAACTGTTCGGACTTGAGTATTACTTTTAGCTCGACCAGTAGAGTATCGGTGTAACAAAGCAAAAGGTTCCGGGTTCAAATCCCGGTAGACGGCAAATCGCTAAAGTTTTATTGCGTGTCAAAGTTTTAAACATACTTATCGTACATGCTGTATAATTGTTTCATTAGTCATGCCGTTCAAAAGTTTTCAATGGGATGTTAAAATAGGGTATTTTCAGAAATAAAAATAAATAAATGTGTGTATGTATTGATGGAAAAGCAGGTAACACACGGATGAATACTTCAAATAACATCATTCAGAAGGTTAAGATAATAAAATAATATATATACTTGAATTTAATTAAGATAATTTAAATTCTGTCTGTTGCGGTGTTATCCATTTTCGTTTAAAGTATCATTTTAAGCAGTATTTTTAGGCTTAAAAAAAGGCAGTAAAACATATGCATACGTTTTTATCATTAAAATAATTTTTTATGTGCTTATCATAAAAAAAGTATATATTTAAAAGAAACGTGAGCTATATTTAGTTTTTAGCGTTTTATAATAAAATTAATTTATTTTGCATATTTTATTCCATGTAAAATGAACACACGGAATTCCATGTAATATGTCACACGAAATTGAATAACACCATAATAAATACAAATTGTTATTCCTCTTATAAATTTATGTAAATTAAATATGTTTTTTAGAAATGAATTTAAGACGCAATAAAACAAATCGCTCAGCAACTTAAAATTTAAAAAAAATCTAAGTTTTCTCCATAAGAACAGCAATTTATCTTTATATTATGATTTGAAAATTAATTTATTGTTACACTCAAAAGTATTATTTGCATTTGATTTTAGTAATATAATTGCTACAGTTCTGCAAAAAAAAACATTACACAGCATATACATTTCTTAAGCCCCTCCTCCCCTTCCTCTTTTAACAGAATACCTCTCAAATAAACACCCCATCACTCATATCCAATCACAAAACATGTTCCCGAAAAAAGGAAAACAATATCCTTTTCAATACAATCCGAGACCAGCATTCACGAATTCCCCAGTTTCTGGAAACGATCCAGGGAATCGCACCTTCACTACAGGAATCGAGAATAGGAATTCCTAAACCCAACTTGCGTTCACTCTGGAAAGGCAAACACTCAATCTCGCAATTGGGGACGCATTCATGTCGAATTCCAGGGCCGAAAGCGACGAGAGTGTGTGTGGATTGTGAGCGTTCTCTCCCCAACCAATTATCGGCTGCGTGATGCGGGAATTCTTTGATAAGTTTCTCAAAGTGCGAGTCTGGAAAATGGTGTGTTTTGAAAAGCGGAAATGAAATTTGATTATTTCGCGTTTTCCCTAAACTTGTTGGAATTGAATGAGGCCATATTAGTACATTGCTCATTGTGTTGAGGAGGGCTTGTCATTGGCAATTTTAGTGGGGATTGTTTTGTATTCACAGACTTTATCAAAGTTAGAAGCGAATTTATAGTTTAGAAATTAGTAGAAAATAGTAATGTATTGTATATGGTACAGGCAATAGTTTATTATCTAGGAATTATATGCAATGCGAAGCTATCCTGTAGAACACATAATCATTTAGTGAGAAGTATTTTTAAATTTTTTAATTGTAACTGTTTTTTCTGAATAATATATCTAGTAATAAGCATCATGTATAATGCATACTGTTAGTTAGGCATTTAAGTCAGGCACAACTGTATAATTGATAGAATAAAGGTTGCAGTAAGTCTGTAAACAGTGGAGTTCCTTTCATTGGTGGAATGACGTCAGATTTTCTATAGTGCAGCCACATTTCTCTTTTGCTCACATTCACTGGCGTTACTCAGGACAATTTGCAGCTCCAGACGACAACATGGACGTGAGCTTGAAATCAGGACTATCCGGCCGAAATGCGGATGGTGACCCTAGATAAATCTGTAGTGGTCCAAATGTTCTCACAATGGTCGGGGTGTGGTGCTCGGAGACTGGAGTATGTGGCTCAAGGATTGTCTCCTCCATCTGTAAATAGTTCAAAATTACGACACAGTTGAATTTCCTTTGGGAAAGATCATGAATAATTGACAATTACACATTTTTTAACTCAAGTGAAGCATACAATTTTTGAACCGACCTACCATATTGAAATAAACGAGTGAATTCCCATCAAATTTAATAAATGTGATCAGCCAATAATCAATTTAAACAAATATAATATAAGTAGTGGGATCTTAAAATCTAGGTAAGAATTTCAGTATTAATATCGCTCCATTGCTTTCCATTTCAAAAGGATTCTCGAAATTATTTCTGTACAAAGTTCAGAAACATCTACATACCATTCCCATTTATCTTTTCAAAGTGAAATCTGATTGCTGAAAACTTCAAGAATATTGCCTATTAACTACCAGATCTCTCGACTTAAATCACCGGAAATGACTTAACGTGTTTCAAGACATTCATTAAGAAAGCGCCGACGGCATTTTTGCAGAACTCAAAAGATCCATAAGGAGGACATAAACATCCTAACTTCGATCTTGTAAACCTAGTTTAAGAATATTATTCAACTTGGTCTGTGAGTCGTAAAACCTGCCGATTTATCATTCACTATCGCTTGAGCCTAAGTGTTGCCTGGGGTTTAACTTTTCAGTTTTAGATTTAAAAGCTGTAAAATCTCTAAAGTGGTGTTGAAGAGTCTTTAGGAGTTGGATTTTAAATGAATCCCCTTTTGAAAGGAAGTTCCCTTTTAGTTGATTTTGAAATAAGTTTCGTGATGGATTTAAAGGATAAAAGGGATTTATTAAAAATTTTAGTTGCTTGATTTATATATTTTTTTTAAAAACAGTGATATATGGTATTAGTTAGTATAATTTATTAGTTTTTGTGTTACTATTAATCTTCAATCTTTTGAAATTGAAGGGATGGTTATTTGAAGCTGGTACGGTCATCCGGAAAAAAAATTTACAAAGTGGGAAAATTTTCCCGATTTTTTAAAAAAGATTATGTTTGCCACCCTGCCAAGTTTCTGAACCAACCAATCAATCAATGACCAAGCAGCGTTAAACACCATCCATCATCAAAAAACCAATCGGTCATTGACTCGCATGTTGCCAAACATAATTAAATAAAAAAAATGGCACAGTTTTTCTCTTTGTCGTTTTTTTTCAAAAAACAAGTTTTGAGATATTTGATTTTATAGTTTTCATTTCATATTTAGTTGTGGTCACAAACATTATTCATGAGATTAGTATCTATGTTAATGAGGCTTTAATAATGATGCTGTCAATGTCAAAAACAAGGTCAAAACCTACCTCTTTCATCCGTGACATATTCTTTTTCCTCTAAGCAAAGTATGCTTTGCCATTATTATTGTTTACCATGTTTGCCAAATAAAAAATTAAATGTAAAAATAAAAGCTTGCGTCAGAATAAATCTATTAATTACAATGTAATGGTAATAAAATATTACGATGCTGATTTCAACATGAATTCTATTCAATGAATTTTAAAAATATTAAGTTTTAATGAAGATTTTTTTTTTCATTTATATATGTGCGAGGTACCATGAAGCAAACCGTGAAATTACATTATTCATTTAAAACTACAATATTTAGCTAACTTCGAATTTAGATACTATTCCGCAGATTAAATTTATTTATTCTAAATTATATATAACTCGTATAAAAATGTCTTTAACGATATTTTGTGAAGAAACCAAGATCGCACCATCTTATATTTAGATTTCAATAAATTACATCAAACAGCTTGTTACGGTCTTACGTGTAAAAACGCCTAACTATTTAGTGTTAAGTAAACTGCTTCGAGACACAATTTGGCTTACCCGTGTGAAAATCTGCCTGATATTTTTTATAACGCATTTTTTATAATGTTATCAAATGAGATTATAATCAGAAAAAAATATGTGTACTACAGATTCCGACTCCAATTCAAATGTGCATGTGAAGTATACAAATATGAACATGTAAATCTCAACTGCATTTATTTTCAATAGTTTCATAAATAGATACATTTTCGAAAAATGTTATTAATTTATTGGCCAAAATGACGAAACATAACTTTTTAAATATTCATAATTTTCCGAAATTAAAAAATGAAAAATATGTTCGTCTATCAACAATTAATGTATATTCCCAAAGCGTAAGCCGTATTTATAATATTTATTTACATTTAAATTTTAAATTGGAAATTTAAGGAAATCAAATGATTTCGATTTAGGATTGAAATAAATAACTGAACAATAACAGCAAGAGTTTAAAGTCAACTCCCACGAATTCAATGATGAATAAATAAAACGAAAATACGAATAAAAGACTTCCGAAATTCATTTTAGGATTCCCTTTTATCTTTTTGTTACTGTTCTTTCATCTAAAATTAAATTACTCAATTACACATATCAACAATAAAAACTACCATAAAACAAAATATGCGTGTTTTTGTATCTAATTACATCAAAGCATAATTGAAAGAAACAGTTACTGTATATCGTTATTTTTTTAGGAAAAATAAATAAGACGTATATCTGGGGTTTTATTTTTGATAGTGTTTACTCTCATCATTTGTATTTTATCATTTGCCCCCAAAAAACTTTTTTCAACCTTTTTTTTTAAAGCATATAATTAAAAATGTCGATTATATAATCCAAAGTATATATAACGATAATTAGTTAACCAAATTATAAATAAAAAAATAATACCACGAGTCTGCAAACGTTTTACAATCAAGCAATTTTAAAGAAAAACTTTTATGGTTATTTTTTTGTACTAATTATATATATTATTACCTGTAGCCAAGGCAGTATAATTGTTTTATAACAAAATCGAAAACTAAATCAATTCCCGTAGTGCACGTACATGCTTTTTTGAATTATTTTACTTAACTATTATTGCGGATTGTTTATTTTTGGTGAGCAATAATTGCTATTTATATTTCCAATATACAAATTTGTTTATAAATTGAACTGACCATTCAATTTTTTATCTTTACAAATAATTTAGTTAGTCATTTCATAATTCCATCGATTTCGTGTAAATGATATTTTTATAATAAACTTAACGTTTACTAAATCCTCTTGTTTTAAACAAAAAGTATATATTTTTGAATAAATGTCATATACAAAATGCAATAGTTAGACCTGATATAACAAAATACGTATGTCGAGAGAGTCTTAGTTGTTTCGTATCCTATGCTAAAGCGGAAAGTTACACGACCCAATCTCACGTACTGCTTCAGAATACTTGGGGGATTTAGAATTCGTAACTTTCCGTGTCTCTCGTATCACTGATTGAATCACGGATTTTGTTCGCTTCTTTTGTCTTCAGTAATAGGATTTGGTTGTAGAGCACGCATTATGTGGCCTTCAAGTAGGTGTATATTTATATGGTCGAGAAACAATTGTGCTCCAAAGAAAGGAAATGTATAGCTTTAAATCGATGTTATATATGGATTTAAAGCTATACATTTCCTTGCATTAAATAAACCTTGCATTAAATATTTTTTTTATTTTTTTAAAAATCATGAATATAGTCATTAATTTTAAGAAAATTAAATGCGAAATATAATAAAAAACATAAATAAAAACGACCTGTTCTATAATTTACAGAAAAAAGTATTTTTTATAATTTTATTAGTTTTCCTTTTTAATAGTCGACAAAGTAACAAAGTTGTAAAGTTATTACATTTGTGAGATAATTTTATTTAGATTTTGAAATCATGGATTTAATTAAAAAGAAATTCGGGTATTATCGAAAATTATTGTATTTTGATTGTATATGATAATATAATTTGTTTTAATTATTTTATTTTTTTAAATACCATCTAGCACTTCCTCGAAACGGCACGAAACATTTATTTATGAAAAATTGTACAACTCAAATAATAAATAATTACTTATTAAGATTGTAAGATAGTTTTTCATAACTTCATTTGAATCAAGAAACATTTAACTTTAATAAAAAAACATTTGTTATTTAACCCACATTGACGGGTTACCTGTTAAGGCATATACTAAAAAAAATGAATGGCGTCCGTCGGGATTTATACCCACGACCTATTTTTCAAAAGTCCAACGCGCCATCAAATAAGTACAAAGGAACGTTCTTCTTCTTGTAATTTTTTTAAATATGGTTATGTATGCAATATTTCTAAAATTGTTAACATAATTTAAACTAAAAATTAGAATTTTTCAATTCCAAGTTTTAAGTCCATATTGACATTTCTAGGCTTTTATACACAGATGAAGTTGGTGTTTTGAGATCCACAAACACATTATTTCTTTTATTATTATAGGTTTTTGATTCCTTTACTAAATCCCAAAGGATACAATATATATTTAAGCGGTAGACAATATAGAGGATTGGGAGTACAAACATAAAGAAGTATTTTTTCCATTTTGAGTTAACGATAAATATGATCAATGATTTATCGTAATACAATTAGGCCTTGTGCGTATCTAATCCCAAAACAACAATACACATTACAATAAAAAAAGTCCAATAAGACTTAGCGCAAAGCTTATAAGTCGTTTAATGAAAATATACATGTTGGTTATTAATATATTTGTTTTCTCAGCACACTTGAAAGTTGTAAAGATATTACACACAAAAAATTCTCACAAAAACTATAACTTATGGAGGTATATTACACAAAATCATAAAACATATCTCCAAATTGTATTGTTTTACAAATAGTTCATTTTATTTTGAATTTAACGACACCACAATTATAGTTCTATGTAAAGTACAACTAATTTTTGTTTGTGAATCAATATGAAGATTTTACACAATATTACCTGAATATATAACTTTAAACTCATTTATATCAATCCTTCAATGATGATTTTGATTTGATCCAATGATGAGTTTTGTCGTGTTGTCATCATAGCTTAGATATAAGTTCAGATTTCTGTTGAGAAACTGCTCATCCAAATTTGCTACAGTGTATTTTCAAACATATTACTGTATTTTGTCTTTAGGTATTATAAATATGTAAAGATTATGTATTATTTAAAAATGATTTTATATTATTTAAAAGAAAAATTGACCATTGAAATTAGTGATTGTTTTTCGATAATTTTCCAAAATAATTATTTTGCAAATAACCAATATACGTACAAACTGTTTGTTAAAAACATTCTTTGTTTTATAAAAATGTAAAAATATAGTTTTTCATATAAAAATAAGAAATGTCAATTTTAGTATTTTTTTTAATTACAAACATTTTAAATGTTTGATTATGCGATTATGTTAATATGATTTGTCAACACGTGTGAAATTGTTTTAATGATATCTGTAAAATTTTTGTAAAAAAATAAATCTGCTCCATACCTCCTGAATATGATAAAAAACGTTTGTACATCACAACCTTTAAAAACAATCGATTACAAAACTTCCAACAACCCATGCCAACAAGAACTTAAACCCAAACCCTACATATTTTATCTCACCAAAAAAAAAAAGATGTCAACCGAAGAATCTTTACAATTTTAAACCGAAAACCTCTTACTCGAATCTCACCCCTTGTATATCTTCCAAATAATGGAGTAAGAAAATGGCTCTCTCTTCGCAAAAGAAAACAGATGTTTCGAATCCCTGGCTTAAAATATTCATAAGCTCCATTTACGAATCGATGTGGTCTTCCTTTCCCCGGCCATTCTTTTCCTTTTGGTATGTTAACTGCCTCATTACACTCGTTATTTATGTGGCATTGTTTTCCCACTGTTTTTGGAATGTTTTGTTCGTGTTCTCGAATGGTTTGTATATAAAAAAAAACGTTCTAAATTCTTTTCTTGCGTCTGGAAGACGTTTGTGATGGTGTTCTTTTATCGAGGTCGTTCTGTGTACAGCTAATTGTTGCAATTATGAGTTTTACCTTCGGTGAAGTATCTTAATTGAATTTTTTTTTTGTGCGTAAACTAATGCTTTAATGTAAAGCTATAAAGGCAAGTAATTGCGTGTTATGTAATATATAAGACGAACTTTTTTTCTGTCGTTTCCTTTAATTATTTCGATTTCTTTGACACAAATCAAATGGTGAAAAATAACAGAATAATTACACATAAATGCAGCTTTGGACTGTTGCATCAGGCGTATTCTCATTTTGCTACACCAATTAGCTGATTAAACCTGTTATTTAAAAAATATACATTTTCCCCAATCAAATAAAATTCCATAAACCACTTCCTTAAACCGATATGTCATCTGTCCATATCTGGTATCACAAATTTTATATAAAGTTTAATTTTTTTTTATTATCTAATTCTTGCAAAATTGATTGTTATTAAAATAATGTAACAATAATTGTTTCTATTCTTTGGTAAGAAATAGTTAATCCCTGTTTCTGATTGAATAAGATAAACATATAAATATGCCGTGTATGTATTCGACGAGTACCACTTTTTTTGCTATATTTGTCTGTATGAAATAATAAGGCAAATGCCTCTAACGAAAATATTCCTTGAAATTCCTTAAAAATTTGTAAACTATAAAATGCAACAGTTTAATTACCAAGATTAAAAAAAATGAGAAAGCATTGTTTTACAATGTAGAAATAAACAATACATTGATAACACTACTTCAATTCCGATACATTTATGGACAAGATCGTTTTTCGAAATTGAGTTCTTGAAATCTACTTTATTGACCGTATCATTTCGGAAGTCATCAAATACCACATACTATTCTCTGTGGTAGAGTACCACAATTCTTGAAACAAATTGATTTGTGAGTGCCAGTCAGGCAAATCAAATCTTGAAACAAATACTCCCCCACTGCTGATCGCTGACCCGAATTTGAATTTTTCAATTCCGAATTCTATTTGCGATCAATTTAAAGTGAAAAATATTGATCGAATACCCTTTCTTAAATGGAAAGGGAGGACCGTTTTATGTACGGGGAGGAAAGAGGATCGCTATCAAATATGGTGGATGATTGATTTAAGAATGGGTGATTCGTATTTTGAATGTCCTTTTGTATATATAATTGATTTTTGGAAAAAGTGAATTTAAACTTATTTTTTACTGACTGCCCTTTCATAGACTATTAGTATAAAATTTTAGACTTGACTAAAAATAATGTTTCAGGTCAAAATGTGGATTTTGAATTTAATCATTTCATTGGTGTTGTAGAAATATAAACTACTACTGATATGTTTGCGTGCTTGAAAATTTAAAAGTATTTTGGTATTAAAAAATCAATGTCAAT
>OZ010668.1:63807602-63820102 GCA_963932185.1 Troglohyphantes excavatus | reverse complement strand
CACATTGATAATAGAATTATTATTGTTATTAATAGTGGGTGTATAATTTATTTGAATTATGTCTATGTAACAAATGTAAATATATCATTAGCATTGGGCATTAAATTACACCATTATAAAAACATAAGCAATGCTTTACATACGTAAAAAGATAGCTTATAATAAAAACCTTTGTTTCTGTTATAATAACAATAATAATAATAATAATATTTATGTCCACATTGATAATAGAATTATTATTGTTATTAATAGTGGGTGTATAATTTATTTGAATTATGTCTATGTAACAAATGTAAATATATCATTAGCATTGGGCATTAAATTACACCATTATAAAAACATAAGCAATGCTTTACATACGTAATATTTGATTTATTCGTACGTAGTTATCACCAACATTTTCCAATCAAATAAGAGCACCACAAAAAACAATCTCAACGATTAAAAACCATTTTTTTATTCCGCCAACTTCAAACTGCGTGAGATATAAATCCTCCACTACCATAATTACACGAATCCATCAACTTATTCTCCCCCCCCCCACTTCCCCCCAATGAAAAAAGAGCACAGATAACAACGATCGCAGCAAAACAATTACGAAAATTAAGACAGCCACCAGTCAAAAATTAAGTCACAAAAACTCTCAAACCGAGCCCTTTCCTCTTATAATAGATGGTCATTAAACTGCATAAACCAGTATACGTGCCACCCACGGACTAATGAAGGCATGACAGTCGCATTTCTTCCAGAGCCATCGACTCAGCAGTTTTCGTGTTACCCACGAAAACTTAATTACAAGGTTTTTCTTAATTATGTTTTCGTTTATAATGAGAGAGAGAAATGCTTCTAGTTTGAATGAGAAGATATATTTTTTTTCGTGTTGCTGTGTTTTCTTTGATCTTTGCAATTTGGATTTTTTGGGGTTCGTCGCGTTTAATTGCTTGTTTTGACTTTTTCTTTTCTTTTAATCGTGCTATCGAGGGAGTCATGGCTTCCATGTCAGAGTTTTATGTTCGACATTGGTATTTCGAGGATTCTTGTTTTTTTGTGTTGTTTGTTTTGTCATGGGAATTGTTTTGTTGATTAAGTAGTGATTTTTTATCCATTTGTTTTCATATTTCTTATATTTGAAAACTGATTAGTTTTAAAGTAATAAATTAAGAATTGTTTAAACGTTTTTTGATTATAATTTTTTTTAATAAAACAAATGCATTAAATGAATGTATAATATGCGCTTCAAAATTAAATTTTAAATTATCATATCATTAAATTATCATTATCATATCATACCACATAAATTGCACTACATCGGATAAAGTCAATACATGTTCGAAACGATCGATTATATAGCGTACCGTTCAGGCATTATAACTCAATTAACAGGAGGGTTCTTAGCTGAGAGGAGATATTAGGGATTGTTAGTTGTTAGAACCCTCGTAACATTAGAAAAAGATAGGCAAATGAGAAGTAGTTAGGCAAAAACAATGTTTTATTAAGAATATACAGATAAATTTATACAAGCAAACAATTACAATCTCCAACAATGTTTAACTATTTTGCAGGGATCATATATTTATTTACAACATTGTTGTTTTAATGTCACTATTAATATTTTAGCATCATTAAAAATATACATACATTTGGAATATGTGATATGTAGATAGGGCTCTTTTATTGATATTATAGAATAATATTTCTTTTGAGAAAATATTTTATCTAAATTAATTGAATTAAAGTTGTCAACTTATTTCAAATACTCTTATTTATCCAAAATAATACCCAGTCCATTGTCTAGCATATGCAAATATTTGGAGGTCCAAAATCGCATTCAAAGTGCTAAGTCAACAGTGGGAATGGGTCAATATTGATTTTACTGCCTCGAACAATAGCCTCTCCAGTTTAAACAGGAAATTTCGCATTGGGATGCACATATCCCTCGTGCATCGTCAACGTTTCTGTTTAATAAAAATATTTTATTCTGAAGCACGGTGTAGCATATTCACGAACGATTGGAAGTGGATGGGTGGGAAAATTAAATTAAAATGAAGGGTACAGGGAAATTACATAATAAAGGACATTCAGGAGGATTGCGAGGAAAACAAAAAAAAATGAAGACATTCACAGTAGTGTGGTTATATAACGTTATTTAACGGACTATCATCTTTTTATCCCGTTAATAAACTCGGTAAATTGAAAGTATAAGTCTTTAGATAACTTGTAAAGTTAATATAGCTTTTCTACAAAAATTAGACTATCATCGTTTTTTTCTTGTACCCTTCAATTGTATCAAAATGAGTCTGCCAAATCTCAATAAAAGTTTTTTTTAAATCTCCAATTTATTTCTAATAAATTAAATTCATCCATCATTCCTAATAAATGACTGATCGTCAGCGAGGTGTCGGTTTATCTCAACATCTCACTATTTCGTCTGTTTGTCTGTAAATTTGTGTGTTCGTTACGCATTTACAACCAAACGCGTTTTCAATTTTCTTCAAATTTTGGATGAATATTCCTTGAAGTCGTTAAAATCGACGTGTTGTTTTTTAAAAAAATTTTGATCGCGAGAACTACTAGTTCCTAGAATTACTAGTTTAACTGTATTAGTAACATCAAGGCGTGGTATGTCGAGTTATTGTATGCGGTTATCTAGCAAAAAGGATATATTGATATACATGCAAAGATGGTGTCTACCTCTTTCCTCCTCCACAAACATTGTATGTCCCTTTGCCACATTCGTAACTTTGGATGTGTACCATTTTATGAAAATGCGGGTCTGACTCCACATTGCACTAGACAAAGACACGATTTTATCCGTAAGTGCTATATCGAGTGGGAACCCCATACTTCTAAAACTGTACTCATCCAAAGTTACGAATGTGTCACATTTCCAAATAATAATTTTGTGGCGCAGGTTTAACGTTCAGCACAAGTATAAAAAAAAGCCGAAGTTCAAAATCTTCTTTTTCCGTTTTCTGAAAATTTACAAAATGGAGCATACAATGATGTGTATGCTCCATTGCGAAAGTATCGGAAATATACATGGCGTACAATACAGAACGGAGCATACAATTTTCAAATGTAGCATACAATGATTGTGACAAATGTAAAAAAATGCAATACAAAATGGAGCATACAATGATTGTTGCAAATTTACAAATTGGAGCATAGAATGATTGTTGCAAATGTTGCAAATTTACAAGCATACAATGTTCCGTTAACCATATCGATATTATAATTATTCTGTTCAAACTAAAATTATTTGAAAATATTGCAAAACTATTGGAAATATAAATGGCCTAAAATACAAAATATAATTTCTGATTTTATGTGTATTGTTTGGGGTAACATAGTGGTTAAATTTTTAGCTCACCTTCTCCTACATGAGCTAATACATAATTCAATTAGATGTATAGGTAGTATATAAATATTACTTTAGATTGTATTATACGTAAAATGTGTTATTTTAATTAATCTTCACAATAATTATCACCAGCGACATAGTATTATAAATCTATGGAGTTTCATATTAAAAACCCGTCTATTTTTTAAAATTTAATTCAAAACATTTAGAAATTGAAATACGTTGTAGTTATTTAATTCTGAAAAAGTAAAAGCTCATAATGTGTCCTTGTCGTTAAATAACGATAGGATTTAAGGAGTTTTATTTTTCAGAAGATTGAAAACCCTAGCCAATACCTGCTGGTTTTTAAATAAGACGTTATAAGAAACCATCATAATATATGGTCAAGGATAAAATATATTTTATAGTATTATTTTCTTTAATATATTGAGTCGAAATTGTTTTTAAAAAAAGTGTAGTAAAATGGTAGACTTTTAAGGTGTTTCCGCTTTTCAACACAGTCATTTGAACATGATATTCCGTGTAAAACGAAAACTCACTTCTAAAAGAAAACTTTAATTGAGCTGTCACCTCAGTTGACGAAGACAGTTAATTGGAACTTTTGTTTTATTTTAAGATATTTTTTTGCTTCAGACATCTAGGTCGAAATAATGAACTGTCTGGATAAATAATGGTTGAAATAAATTAGGAAAAAATATTCTAAAAAAGGATCGGTTAAGCGGATAAAATTCGAAAAGACAAAATTGCCGACTAAAGAGCTTCATTTATAGCAGTTCTTTAATTTTTAAATTACAATTTAATTAAATTTTCAAATAATTGTTTTATTATTTTTTATCGGTAGCATACGTTTCAAATAATGACAAACTATTTTATTTATTTAAAATTTGCAAATGTTAGTTATAAATTATTCATATTTTTATAAATTACTTTAATAAATCGAACTATAAATAATATAAATCTCCCTTCTGATTAATCATATGCAGATATTTCATAAAACCGTGCTTTAAAGTTCATTTTAAAACAGTTTTCCAAATACGTTCATAAAATATTTAACACCACCAGACACGTGAGTTTCACAAATCAATAAAGTCTAGACTATAAAATGGGTTATGAACACAATTTTATAGTTACATTGATATATACGATACGAAAGTTTATTTTTCAAACTTAGGTTATAATTTTAAAGCATATTACTCTACTATTGATAAGCAGTGTTTCGATACGAATAAAGTAAATATACAAAAAATAATACGTAAAACACACAAAAAATAGTTCGTCTAAGATTAAAAAGATATGCAATTTTAAAATTAACTTTTATTTTTCTTAAAGTACCTTAAATGAAAACAGTGAAGATATATTGACTTTACTATTAACTTAAAAGTTAAGAGAGTAAAAATTAAAAGCTTTTATTTTTTATATTATATTATATGTTTTCTGTTTAAAAAAAAAATAAGTAATTATTTTCAAAAACATTTCTTGTGTTTAAAACAAAATTATAATTTAAAATTTTATTTGGTTTTTTTATATAATAAATAGCTTAATTTTTTTTAACTAAATTACTTTGACTAGTTAATATAGGCTGTGATGAAGATAATTGGTTTATCATGGAGTTCAATCAAAAACCTTTAAAAAATGTAAACTCTGTCAACCTTTTTGTTGCAATCAATTTTGAAAAAAAAATCAGTTTTTACTTTTACGCATCAGTAAAAATGACTTGTCATAATTAATAATTTAATTCAGATTTAATCAGTATTTCAGATCCAATTTATAGTTTTTTTCTACATACATTTTTGTTTAAATATTCTATTTATCTAGTCGTTGTTAGAAGCATCTACTAACATTTTAAAAATAACCATAACAGTTGAAATGATAAGTAGTTGCTATATAACCAAATGAAATGATATCCTTGATACATTGAAATCAAAGAAAAGTGATAGAAAACAGTATATGATGCTGCACACCTGCTGTATTTTGTATTTCTAACCACACACATACACAAAATAACACCCTTTATGCGCATCAAACACATTTTTATTATCCCCCAAATCGTTAGCTCTAACTCCCAAAGATACAACAAAAGTCTATGTTTATTTGCCTTCTAATAGAGAATAAGTAATTGCTATGTAACCAATTGAAATGATATTCTTGATACATAGAAATCAAAGAAAAGTGATAGAAAATAGTATGATGTTGCACACCAGCTGTATTTTGTATTTCTAACCACACACATACACAAAATAACACCCAGTATGCTAATCAAAGAAATTTTTATTATCCCCCAAATCGTTAGCTCTAACTCCCAAAGATACAACAAAAGTCTATGTTTATTTGCCTTCTAATAGAGTCACAGGGGAGGATAAAAGAAATGTTTTTCATTCATTATCCAACCCGAAGGAGGCTACAAGTCATTTAGTGGAGAGACCGTGTCCTCAAAGCAGTTGAAGTCTCTATCTTCTCCTCCTGTGGACATCATTGTTGGTCGTGGGAATGATTCTTCGTTTTTTTTCCTGATATTTTTTGTGTAACATCGATCGTTGCAACGTATTCCCTCTCTCAAGCTAATGAAGATGCTACATTTTTTCTGGCTGCTTCTTTTCCGACTTTTTTCTCTCTTGTTATTAGAGGTGTTGCTTTTTTTCTGGATTTGTCAGTACCTGCTGAAAAGAAGGTATGTTAAGAATGTTGAGTATGTGAAACTGATTTAGATATTTGGAAAAGCGATGGTGTTAAGCTGCAATTGAAAAAGGGTGGTTACTGCTTGGCATATCAGTTAGTCTTTTCAGACTCTTTATTATTATTTATAAGAAGATAGTGTAACTATTTAAAAATTATGACAAATAATGTATGGCATATTTCCGGACAAGTATTTGACACTTAGTTTGACGTTCGTTAAACATGCGCCCAAATTAAAAATTTTAATATGTTATAGCAGCTTAATTATTCAAAAACTTCCATAATCGAAACACAATACCAATGTGATTATGTAACTACAGTAGTGTTTGAAATTAATTAAGATGTAGTTTTAAATGTAATTATTTCGATTTCAATAAAAAAATAGCAAAATATTATCGTTACATTATTTGTAGTTTTCTAAATATTACTTTTATGAAGATATTATCGTGGATTACAAATGCATAACTAATATATTTACAAAATTGCAAACTTCGTTTAGTTATATACCAAGTTGAGAGTTTTAGTACATACTAAAATTATACATTTGTTATATTTTTTATTCATCGAGAATAAATAAAAATATATAGTTACTATATAAAGGGTATGAGTCTAATAATCATTTTATACAATCTAAACAGAACATTGATGCCAATATCATAAATGATTACTATTATACATTTATTCTAGTAATTTCATAATGATTCAGAATGTTGATGGTTCTGACATATATTAATCTGAATCATTTAAATTTTTTAAAATTTCAAAACCGAGAAAACATAGTTATCGTGAAAATAATGTTGTCCTTTATTTAATCAAAAAATATGTTTTGTTAAGTCAAGCAATTAATAACGCATCTTTTATCATTGTTATTAGTACCTTACAATAGCATTACAATAAAATAATCATGATACCCTTTTTCATTTAATAAAGATTGACATATTTTTTTCAGATTCGGCTCAAGGTCCCCACGAAAAACGTTTGCTGAATGACCTCCTGTCGAGTTATAACGTTCTTGAGAGGCCAGTTGCTAACGAATCGGAGCCACTGCTTATCAGCTTTGGACTCACCTTGCAACAGATCATCGATGTAGTAAGTACCACAATTGATATCTCCTAAAAACTTCAGAGCGTAGCTAGAGCCTTCATTGAAATCAGTTACATTATCTTATATAGGTTCCTATAACATGTCCAAAAATGAATGAACTCTAGTTAGTAAGAGATATCTAACATTATTTCAAGCATACTCTTCCATCAATATAGAATTATAGAATTAAATTATCAACATGTATGTCAATTTTAAAAGCTATTGTCGTTGGCAATTATTGAGAATCCTTTTAAATAATTATATTATATATAATTAATTATATCTTGATAAATGAGCATAAGTATTAATTAGAACATCACGACATGTATTCATGTATTTTTAATAGACAAATTGTACGATCTCTCGAGTTCAATGAACAATGCACATAGTTAAATTAAAAGTGTCATATTCGGAGATTTGATTTACAATTCGTTTTCAATAGTTTAATGATGTTTAAATATATATGTTATCATCAAACTTCATAATTTTTTAATTTAAGAAAAATCAGGATGTTACAGTTTCGCTGTTTGTATTCAAACACCCACTCAAATGTTTATTAGTTCTTAATTCAGTATATAGTTCAAACCACGGATCTGTAACTGTAACTTCTGGATTGGGCAAGACAGTTTTTAACCTTCAATTGAATCTAATTGAAGGTTAAAAAACTGTACTTCACTTCCATTTCTACCTCTATACTTCGTGTAGGGTTCATGCTAAAATATGTCGAATTGTAGTGTTTTAGGCTATTTAAAAAAAAAACTTTGAAACCCATTTCGAATGCCTATTCTTTGAAATCCATTTTAACTAATAAAAAGAAAAAATATATTGTTAGCGATATATAATTTTATATGTTGAAAATAAAATATATAAAAATATTTCTGTAACGGTTTGAGAAGGTAAAAACCAACAAAATCAGTTATAAAAAATTAGTTGGGATACAGTATGGCTTCAACCGCGTTCATAGAAGGAACTGATTATGAGTCTTCCAGAAGTTACAGTTAGAGTTCAGTCGTTAAAACCTTCCAATTTCTATTTATAAGAAAGACGCCCTAACAACATTAAGCGATTTTTGAGCATTAAGCTAGCCTCAACGTTACTTGCTTTAATTTTGACAACAGTTAAGTCATTGAATGCCTTGGCGAATCAAGAATCTTTATATTTTTTAAAGAAATAAATTTATTCCGATTCATTTCTCTCAATTTCGATTCTTATAATTGTATATTTCTACAATTCAAAAGAGCTTTTATGGCACTTGTCCTCATTTTTGACGAAATAAATTTCACGAATAAAAACGAATTTTTTCAGTTTGAAGAAATATGTAATCGAATCATTTAGCAGCCGTCTTCGTCAAATACGACAAATGTTTTATTATATATTTTTTAAATGAACGCGTATTTTTAACTATAATAACGTTTTGACATTCAGCACGAAAAGTTAAAATAACATATCAAAATACTTTATAAAACGTCATTTGTTAAAAGCATTTAAAGGTAACAAATAATACACTTTTGATGTTGATAAGCGACTGATAATTAAACAGTATTTTGCAATATACTTTTTTATTTTGAATAACAGCGTATGATTTAATACAAAGAGCAGTTACAAAAAATAATATAACAACATTAAACTGTTCCAAAAAGCAATTACAATAAGATGATTACTAATACATGTAATGTACCCACATTTCTTTTATAATTTTTATTTCCTGGTCAAATCTAAATTATTTCTTTTTCAATAAGGATGTTCTGAATTACCATTTAGTTTTACCTGCGCATTTACCCTACGAAGATTACATTCTTTCAAAATTATTTATTTAATACTCCAGTTCCATAACCTTATATGGTCACTCGAATGCGTGTGAAACGAACTTTGATGTTGGCAACAACCTCTCTCGGACAATCTGTGTACTCACTGCATTCCTAACTTAAGCATCAGAGATGTAGGGCGTGTATCTGCGTCCCCCGCTTTTAATCCGCTGTTCAACAACAGAAACTGAATTAACTCCTTGCAAAATAATAATATTGGTCCTGAATTTTATCACCGAAATCTATAGCAAAATGTTCTTATAGAAAACAAACGAATTATTGTATACACCAAACAGACGGCCACAAACTACACTAATTTTTAATTATCTATACGTTAAAATTAATTAAAAAAATCTATAAAAAAAATCAATATTTACTGCTACTTTGTATTCAATTTTACCACTTTTGTTGCAAAAAATTTATCAAAATGAAAAAAATGCTAATTTCTTATCGAAAAACGTACGCTATTCAACTTGTTGAAAGTACCAGAACTATCAATCACAAAAGTTACGAATTCTCGCCAAAAAAACAAGTCGCAACTGAAATACGCATTACTCATTCATTATATGTTGTAAACCAACCACATTGACCAATGGCACGAGAACAGCGTAACACAATACAATAAATACGACGGTAACGTCGACAATGACCATCAAACGCACTTTTAAGAGGCGTCTAATGGCGACATTAAAGCTCAGATGTCGTATTTTTATTGGCCATCAGCGTTTAGCCTCACTCTTGAAGAAAAAAAAGTCGATACCCTAGTTGCAGCCATACCTTTTCTCTAAAGAAAGACGTTTTTATTCCTCGAAATATTTGCAAAGCAAAGAAAACGAGTAGGAAATTGCATCGCATTTAGATGGCGCCATTACACAAATGATTTGCTACTCTTGAGACATTATCCTAATGTGGAATCGGGTGTTCGGATATTCTAAGTATGCATCGATTTTGAGAATGATAAATTGGGGCTGTCGAGCAGCGCGAATGGAAAGGTACGGATACAGTTATGTTTGAGTGATAGTGATGTGAGAACGCGATCGGCGATCATGTGTCTAGAGTGGATCTCGCTCGTTGCTGCTCGTGTCTTCTTTGGGAATGAAATTCTGGATAAGTAGTGGATGATATAACAATTCAACAATGATATTATTGTTATTGCATTTATTTATTTTGATCCCTTTGAATTTTTTTAAAAAAATATGTCACTGTTCAATAAAAAAGATAACGCTATTTGTACTTTCTTATTTCTACGTTTTTCGTAACTGTGTCACTATCAATATTTACTCCGATTACTTTCCCTCAATTTCGGTTCTTATAATTGTATATTTGTATGACTATCATTAATCAACGCAGTTCACGATTTCTAGTTTTGTCCAATTGAATGTTCTAAAAGTTGTGGCTACACACCTGATATTAGAACGTAAGGAAAACATCAAGCTAGTTTTAAAACCCATATTTATTAGAGATCTGTTATAAGAAGTTGATAAATCTATATGATAATAAGTCATCCAACAATCTTTCAGTGAATACACAGCATGTCGTTTAACCCGGGAATGTCGTCGTTTAGACAAACGATAAGTCGTCGTCAAATCGGCAAAGAGCTGCCGCTTTTTTCCATGTTAAGAAGGTTTGTAGGAATTACTTCCAAGTTCAATTAATGGTTAAATTGGTATTGATGTGCAGCGGAGTCTCACATTGCTGGTCTTTGTTTGGTTATTTAATCGCTTTGTTTGTTGCTATCAAAGCTAAACGCCTTGTTAGAATTGGAAGCAAATTAGCTGGACACAAATAGTGTTTTATTTTGCATACGAAGCTAAATGTTATAAAGCCCAACAATAACTATTTACTAAACATTTGTGACCATCCTGTGTAGTACGGTTCCTCGTGAGAAATATCGTAAACAGATTAATTTAAAAGTTAAGAGACAGAAAACTTGGTCATTAAAGTTATTTATATTTTGCAAAACTCCTCATATCGCAATCAATCACTATGTAACAATTAATTATACAAATTAGTATACAATTTTTAGAAATTTTGAAAGGAGTTTCATTTTATACTGAAAATTTGACATCATCAAGATTCGCGTACACGTTATTCTCACAGTGCTCTAATCATGTGCACTTTGGAAATGCATCATTTGGTTGGAAGCCTTTATAAAAGGTATTGCGAATAATTAGTATCCTTTTCATTTTATTAAAAGTTATATGTGGATAATATATTTTTATGTCGTATTTTATACAAAACTTATAGATATTGTCTCCATGAAATTTTAACTATAGATCTATTTCCCCATACTCATTAAAAATATGCATACCCCGGGAAGAAAATTCCACCTTTTTCACAAATAAGAAACATCCCCGTCTTCTTTAAAGGACTCTATCTCGCCAATACTATTCTTAGAAATATTCAAATATTTAAAATATTAATATTATTCCTTACCCAGTTTCCATCGCAGCCTACTTTTATCCCTCAGGCTTGTCACGAAAGTCTCTTCTGGAAAAGCAAAAGCAGATACTTAAAGATTCATTTTACTCTCTCATTATGCATTCTCCCTCCCTCTCAAGCCAGGGAGACTATTTATGAATTCTGCTCTCCGGCCAGGAAGACTATTTAAATCATTCACGCAGATGTCTGAAAATCCTAGACTACAACACAAACAACTGGTTGTTTCAGTTTTGAGACTCGCATCAGGATGTCGCCGACGTCGCGCTTGCTTCGGGGATTCTGAGTTTTCAAATAACCTATGGGGGGAAGTAGTGTGATTTGTTTATGAATATAATTATATTGGAGATTATATTAGGATTTGTGGGTAAATACGTTTTTAATATTGGGAACTGGATTCTGAATGTAAATAACGATGTTGCAACTTAAATATTTAGTAAGTGACGAATTTCGAATGTCTATCGATACTAATGGCAATTCCTAACTTTGCAAATGTATTAATCCAGGAGCACGCGCGTGACTCAGACAAACACGGGCACGCGCAAGGATATGTTACCCCCCCCCCCCCCAGTATTTAATTTTGTTTCTTAAGAACAAATGCTACTTTTACAATTAAAATATTACTATTTCTTACGCGAAACATATCATTTACTTAAAATTAAAGCTAATAACAAACAAATGACAGATTTATTTTAAATTGTTAGCAAGCCCACGACGAACACGAGAATGCGTAATTTAGTTTCGTTTCTTAAAACTAAAATCCACTGTTTAAAACTACATTCATATGTTTTTTTAATTAAATGTAATGATCATCGATGAAAAAACTGAATAGGCTAGTGACATTTTTAGAACTTATATTATTTGGGTATTATTTTATTTAGGTTTACTTGAATATGAATTATTTCGAAATCAAAAGAACATAAAGATGATTGATGATGTTTGATGCAACTTTTAAAGGTTTAAAAAGTCCCCAAAAATAAGTTTATCCACTATTCGAAAGTTGGAGGAGGCAAGCACGTTATGAAAAACCCTTAGAAATATTTCAACTTTCAGTATATAATTTAAATTATTCTTGAATACCTTAATAAATAACCTGTAAAATATAATATTTAATTTATTTCAACTTTTGGCATGCATTT